>JAOTOM010002973.1:0-126912 GCA_034440615.1 Ashinkailepas kermadecensis | reverse complement strand
ATGACCTCCCGGACACGAATTGTCACTCAGGCAGACTCCGGCTATGCTGCTCAGGTATCTGTGTGCATGATTCTCCCTGTCGTCTGACAGCCCAGAAGAAGCCGCCAGCGATGCTGCCGCATGGCGGGAATACAGGAGTGGCCGACTCGGCAGTGAGCATGTGGATGGGGGTGCAGGTCTGGCGGTGGGAATGTCAATGGGGTGCCGGCCTGGCGGTGGGAATACGGACTGGGATGCCGAGCCGGCAGTGGGTGCACGGGCTGAGATACCGGCCCGACAGTGGAAATGCAGACTGGGATGGCGAGCCGGCCGGTGGGAAGACGCACGGACATGTTGCCTCTCTCGCCCAGGGCGTTCGCTATCAAGAACAGTTCTCGAGTACTATTGGCGCCTGGTCCGGTTTTCAACACAGACATTTACCACCAGGCACTACCCTCTTGCCAACGGTCCACACTGAAGTCTGACCTATGGTATCAACCATAATGGTATTTATACCACCCGGAAGATGACTCAGATTATATTCCCACCACCCTGTCAATGACTGTGTCCATGCTACCTACATTCCCATGTTCCTACTCCAGTTGGTGTCGTTCCTATTAATCCCGTTGGTGTCCCATATTCCTACTAATGGCCAGTAATAGGAACAGCCGACATCACCAGACAGGCTGGCCAAACTCACACACACACACGGCGTTTATTTCTGAAAATTATTGGGGGAGGGCACAATGCACGAGGGAAATAGGCAGGCCGAAATAGATTGGGGGCACACTCTGTAGCTCCCACATGTTAATAATTCAAATCATTGGGGGAGGGGGGGGGGGGGGGAGTGGAGCCTACATTGAGCAGAAACTTGCTCCCTCAAAAGTATATAAAACAACACCCATGGCCAGTATCACAGTCCGTATTTCCAGATCAGCACCTCACCCTCCCAAACACAAATCTTGAAACGACATTGAATCAGCACCTCCACCTGACTGTCGAAATAGATCCCTGATAATGCCAATGAGTCGGCCCTTAATTCGCATCTCCATCAGCTCAACCTCTCCCCCAGAGAAATTCCAGACGTCATCACTGAAACGCATCTTCACAGGCTCAGGTGCCCGTGGCCGGCGTCCATCTTCACACTGCTCAGGTGCCCATGGCCGGCGTCCATCTTCACACTGCTCAGGTGCCCGTGGCCGGCGTCCATCTTCACAGGCTCAGGTGCCCGTGGCCGGCGTCCATCTTCACAGGCTCAGGTGCCCGTGGCCGGCGTCCATCTTCACACTGCTCAGGTGCCCGTGGCCGGCGTCCATCTTCACACTGCTCAGGTGCCCGTGGCCGGCGTCCATCTTCACACTGCTCAGGTGCCCATGGCCGGCGCAAGTTTCAGTCAGCTGGCTTCGCTGAAATCGGAAATCCTAATTAGTTTGCTCATAGGGCCTTTGCTCAAAAATGGAATAATCCTGTTGGCAATTGCAGGAAGAAATACAAAATATTTTCCCACTCACCCCGACGGTGGGTTGTGGCCTGAAAGTTGAGTCTGAAGCATTCAGAGCACATTCCATCCTTCCAGCCTCCCCACTAACCAAACATACATTTTCGAGCAACGCAGCGAGAGCTACCAGTTACCTGATGGCCTCATCTTTAATATTTACCTGAGTGAACTCTTCGTCATCCCCACCCTCCCCAACTACACACACACACACACACACACACACACACACACAACCGTTTTTGAAGAGTATCGTACCTGTTGGCGGCCGTGGTGCTCTACCCTCGCAGTCAACTGGTTTTGTTACTGGACACTAAATCAGATGCACAATTTTAGTCCATTGGAACCACATCAGACAAGTTTCAGTTCACTTTTGGTGTATTATGCTCGTTAATGAAACTAAGTTTTGTTTGAAAAATGTATCCGTAACATAGGAAGTATTTATATGTTGATGCATTAGATATATACCTTCATTAGATACAGAAGTCGGTAACTGTGTATATTTTTATCTTTGCTTTTATTGCATTCAATTGAAATATTAGGATGCAACAACTTGCATTCCAAACCTCCGTTGACGTGACCTCCGTTGACTCTATGCATTAAATATCTGAGAAACTGGCAATCTAGGTAGCTTTCTAGTCGGCGAAGTGAACAATCTTCAACAGGGTTTGCCATATGCTTGAACTCACTGTTAGAGGAAAACGATGGGTCAGGTTGAAAGAGGAGATATTTGCTTTAGGTATGCATATATTCAGGGTATGTTTGAACTACTTTTCACTGTAAGCATGTCTGTTAAACATCGCATTGGTTCAACGAATCGGTAAACAATGCATACATCGCTGACCCTTGAAAACCGCTCCTGGACGGGGGGGTTGACAAGCTGCATTTGAAGTCGTCTTTACAGCCAAGGCGTCAGGTCTGACGTGAAATGTTGTTGTTAACTGTGGCGGGAGGGAATGCTGCGGCGCCTCCCAATGACTCGGCAATGGCAGGGCTCACCATCCGGATTCCCCCGTGCGGCGTCATATTCCCACCACCTGACAGATATCCCCATATTCTCGCCACCTGGTCGACATCTCCGTCCGCATGCCTACCACCTGCCAGACATGCACATCCGTATTTATATCATCTGACCGGAATCACGGTATGTGTTCCCACCGCGCCACGGCCAGAATATCCGTTCATCTTCCCGCCGCGCCGGCCGGCGCCTCCACGCGCGCTTCCGCCGCGCCGCGGCCGCTCCCGTAGTCTCGCCGTGTCCGCGCATTGTTGGCGATTTCTTCTGGGCGGCCGGGCGGCGGCGAGCCCGCGCTGAGATAACAGCGCGCCGCCGGCGGCCTACGGTCGCCGTCGCGGCTCACAAATCGCCGCCGACGCCGCCGCGGCGCGCCGACACCCGGCGCAGGTTTGCGAGCCACCGGACGGCGGGAGATAAAAACGCGCGCCGCCGCCGGTGCCGCCGCCGGAGATGGCCTCCGCGATGACGGACGCGCAGGAATCTGACGAGAGAACAGCTACACGCGGGGCATGTCACTCGTTTCACACATGCGAGGCGCGCGCGCGGCCGCACCCGCGTAGTCCTGCGAGGCGGTGCCGCCTGCACGAAGCGTGAGCCAGCCGTTTGTGAGTAGCGCGCTGACTTCTCGCAGGATCGCGTCGGGAAGATGACGCTCGGCGAGTTTTTCTTCAAATATTTTTAGCCTTGTCTGATGAAGCCCCAACTGGCATGGTTGGCACTAGGCGTCGTTGCACCTGATGCTGGCTTTGAACTTCAGAGGTGTAAAGGCATCGATGGAGTTGGAACACGTAAATGCTCGAACCATTATCTTTATGTTAATGTTCTAGCAATGTGCTGAAGCACACACTTTGTAGACCAAATAGAGAAGACGAGTTTAATGGCCGTGAATAATCATCTGAAAGAGAATCATGCCGGATGTTGTATTTGTTCCAACTGCTTAGAGTACATCATTCCAACATCATTGAGAAACACATAAATTATGACTAATTGGTTAAGTAGCCATAGTGCGCTGTTTATGTCAATAACTATGCAACTTTTGTACACTCTACAGAGGCCAGGTTTTACGACGTTCGTGGGAGGAACCTGCAGGGATACTAACTTGGAAGCTTCCTCACTTTGGTCTGTTTTAGGTCAAGGTACATAGTTCTCACGGAGAGGCGTCGGTAGAACATTGGAGGTACATTGGAAGGCAGCCAGTATTTGTTGAGCTGCATTAACCGCATGGGCACTGCATGGAAATAGCTGGATAAAAGCGTGGTTTTCCTCCCCTATCGGACGCTTCAACATAATCAGATACCAACTGGGCAACGAGTGTCAAGCATACTATAACGTCATCAAGTCAGTCAGTAAATTAACTTTGCTAGCAATATAGCTGTTTCGTTAACGTAACATAAGGCGTTAGAAGTGCCCAAGCTTGCAGTTGTTGGCGTGGAGAGCCGTTGTAAGTTTGCAGTTGTTGGCGTGGAGAGCCGATGTAAGTTTGCAGTTGGCGTCTCAGAGCTGGAAGTCAATTCATCTGATATGTGCCCACAGGAACATTTCCAACGGCTCTCCACGCCATGGCGTGGAGAGCCGTTGTAAACGTTCCTGTGGGCACATACCAGATGAATTGACTTCCAGCTCTGAGACGTCTGGTGGAACACACACGGTAACTGCACCAGAAATCTTCCCTAACAGGGTAGACACACTTGTCGGAAACAGCTGAGTGGCTTCGTTCGAACGCAGCACACTGGAATAATGTTGTTGTTGTCTGCCGGTGTTCGCTTTCTATACGAGCGGCCGGCGTTGAAGTCACGCGTCGGGCGGCACTGGCAGGTCGAGACCGACCGTTCATTGAATTCACTGGCCTCTAAATTAACGCTCCGTAATGGTCGCGTCCCGGGGCGAAGGGAACATTGATGTGCGTGCCGGACTCGTGCTGGCCACCGCGCTCGGTGACCGAACGTGAGAACCGCCACTCGTCAAGTGGAAGCGCGCCCCCACAGACTGAGATATCCCCGAGAAAGCCTGCTGCGTTCGGGCGCCGGCCGCGTGACTTCTGTTGCCGCGGCTGGAACGGTATCCACGAATGGTTCAGCCCGTCCGGAAAAGCTGGCGGCAGGCGCACGCCGCGGCTGAGGGGACGCAGCACTGACAGATCACGCGCGACGTTGCCATCTCCAGTGCTGGCGTGTGGCGGAGGGCCGCGGGCCGGCCCGTTTCTCGACATTCCTAGCGCGGGCCCGGCGCGGCCAGATGAACTGCCGCCATTCCCGCGCGCAGTCCCTTCGCCGCACCTATCGTGGCCGCCATCTGAAGTGAGCTGGCTGGCTGGACGTGGGAGGCAGTCAAGAGACGGCCGGCTGTGTACGGCACAGACCTCGCGAGTGTGGGGACGGCCGGCTGTGTACGGCACAGACCTCGCCAGTGTGGAGACGGCCGGCTGTGTATGGCACAGAACTCGCCAGTGTCGGGACGGCCGGCTGTGTACGGCACAGACCTCGCGAGTTTGGAGGCGGCCAGGAAAGTCGGTGCCAGTCGGCAGGCGTCGTCACTGACTCCATGTCTGAGACAGACAGGCAGACCAGACATACCAGACCAGACCAGGCCAGACAGACCAAACCAGACCAAACCAGAGCAGGCAGACCAAACCAGACCAGGCCAGACCAGGAAGACCAAACCAGACCAGACCAGACCAAACCAGACCAAACCAAACCAGACCAAACCAGACCAAACCAGACAGACAGACAGACATACAGATAGCACGGACGGACGGAGAGAGAGAGAGAGAGAGAGAGAGAGAGAGAGAGAGAGAGAGAGAGAGAGAGAGAGAGAGAGAGAGAGAGAGAGAGAGAGAGAGAGAGAGAGAGAGAGAGAGAGAGAGAAAAAAGAAGAAGAAGAGAGAGAAAAGAAAAAAATAAAAAAATATATATATAAAAAAAAAATAAAAAAAAAAAATATATATATATATATATATAATATATATATATATAATATATATATATATATATATATATATATATAAATATATATATATATATAATATAATATATATATAATATATATATATATATATATAAATATAAATATATAAATATATATATAAAACCGAGAGAAGAGAAGCCGAGAAGAGAGCCGAGAGAGCGAGAGAGAAGCCGAGAGAGAGCCGAGAGAGCCGAGAGAAGAGAGAGCCGAGAGAAGAGAGAGCAGAGAGCCGAGAGAGAGAGAGAGCCGAGAGAAAGAGGAGAGAGCAGAGAGCCAGAGAGCAGGAGCCGAGAGAGCAGAGAGCCGAGAACAAGAGCCAGAAGCAGAGAGAAGAGCAGAGAGCGAGAACAGAGAGCCGAGAGAGAGCCGAGAGAGAGAGAGCCGAGAGAGAGAGAGAGCCGAGAGAGAGAGCGAGCCGAGAGAGAGAGCGAGCCGAGAGAGAGAGAGAGAGAGAGAGAGCCGAGAGAGAGAGAGAGCCGAGAGAGAGAGAGAGAGCCGAGAGAACAACTGCGGGTCGTGAGCGATCCACCGACGTCTAAGACGAGAAATGCCACGTTAGACGGACACGTCGAAACTTCGATGGGATGACGTTGAGAGGCCAGTGCCGTATATCGAAAAATTTGTTTTTGCGCAACGCCGTCGACAGGTCGGAGACACACGGAACATTGCTGTACATTCCTCATATGTCGCGCAATGGTGATGGATTCCAATCTGACTGGAGGCTGGCGCAACCCAGGACTGTTGGATAAATATATTTGCAATGCTTATTTTGGGAAAGAGGATTGGATTTGCAAGTAATATTTGAGGAATTGAAGGCACTGTAGGATGCAACTCCAACTGCGACGCCTGCAAGTGTCCGATGTAAGAACAAAATTGTCGCTGATTTCATTATGCAGATTTTGAGAAGAAACTTTGCTCGTATGCTTCATACTAAAAACAGATTGAATAATGAATCCGAGCTCAGATTATATCATGATCTTACATTAAGTCATTATATCAGCATAACTGGAACATACTCACGGAAGTGGACCTGGTGTTGCGAACTATGCTAAATGTGATGCAAATCGAGCCCACACTCGGTGCATAGAGAAAAAGAAACTTTTTTAAAACATGAAGTCCTAAAAATATATGCAACGGCACCAATATGTGGTGTTTGATGCCTG
This sequence comes from Ashinkailepas kermadecensis, assembly GCA_034440615.1. NCBI lineage: Eukaryota > Metazoa > Arthropoda > Thecostraca > Neolepadidae > Ashinkailepas > Ashinkailepas kermadecensis. Next base: position 120,293 of record JAOTOM010002973.1, on the reverse strand, counting down.
CAAAAATTCCTGCTAGAGTCGCCCATGCATAGATATTGCCCAATGAGATATGCTTAGTTTCAGCAAAGGCATCTATTTGAATCTGAAACTTTTATGGAGAGTTTCATTAAAATTTGCATAGCGCACTAGCGGGAGGAATATCTGATCACATTTGGGGGAATGCTTCCCGCTAGAGCGCTATGCGTATTAGTAAAACTCCTTAAGCTTCCAACTTAAAATGTATACATTATTGCGGTTAAGCATACCTCCCTGGGAAATGCGCCTGTATTCACGACTCTGACAGGGATCATTGCGCGAATGAAAAGCCATGGATTCATGCTAATGAAAGGGCATGTTTCTGATGGTTCCGAATTTTCAAAGGTGTGTTTTGAGCTCTCTGTGTTGAATGTGAGTGGCGAGGGGGCCAGTGACGCCAGCTTCTCGCGATTTTAACGGTTGAGCCTATGGGACAAAGTGGTGCTGGCTTCTCCACTTTTCGGAAGAGGTCCTACGCTCTTGTTCGAGTGGCTATACCCTGACGAGGTCCATGTGTTGTCGTACGGCATCGTCCGGCTGAGTTCAGCACAATGGAGAGATCAACAACACTTTGCACTCATCTACTCACCACCTATCGACAGACATAGGCCTCATCTCGCGAGAGAAAGAGACGCATGGCGTTCAGGTCCGACAACTCGTCTATTATGTCCCGAATGGCGGACAAATTTCCCCAACAAAAGTGGTGAATAGTAGCTTTTTAAATGGAATACATGCCTTTTGAACGCTCGTTCTTATACTGATAGGTCTAACCACACGCCAAGCCTAATTGTCGTGGGGTTTGAATAGAAACTCATTTGTAGCTACAATGGATCACACTGGAAGCGAATTCGAACCTCCTTAAGTGGCAGTGTCTTCGGCTTTGTCCACAATGTCGCAGAACGCTGCAACCTGACGTAAGCTCTGGTTCGGGATGAACGCAACTCTGTACCTTGATCGGCGCTGGACAGTGTTTCTAGCCGCGGCACAGACAGGGGAGTGCCTGACCTGGCCTGGCCTGGTTCCGTCTTCGCGCCGATATCCGAGGCTGGGAATATGATGATATTCTCAACTTTATAGAAGGGAGACTTTGGTAGTCAACTTAATTCAGCTTTGTTCAGCCTTCTTTGCACGTTTTTGCTTTGCTCGTCGTTGTTTTCAGCCACAGCACTGATTTTTTTTGTGGGTGGATACATGTGTTCGCCCCGCTATTTTGTGCCATGAGTGTGATTATGGATCTTTGTGGACGAATGCTTTCGTGTCTCATTTTACAAGTGGGTACTAACCTATAAGTACGTACTATTTGTATTGGAAGGTATCTTTCGCACTCTAAAAGGGTTATGGATGCTCAAACAGTTCAAAGGTGGTCACGATTCACTTGACTTCGATCAATGATTGGACTTGGGACACTTAGGTTAAGGATCTGACTTTACCTGAGAAACAAATTTCACAGATGTGACAAGCTGATGAGGGAAAAAGGCCACGTCTCCTCCGGCTGCATCGTCGCGGTCCCTGGCTATTTCCGAGAAACTAATAAGGGAAGGCGGACGACCCGCTCCCCCCCTCCCCACCACAACGCAGGCGAAAATACGGGATGAAAAGCGGTAACTGAGGATGAACGAACACAGAGCAGCAAAGTTGGCGCTCCTCTTGCCTCGTCCAGGTATTGAAATTGACTGGCCGCAACAACCCGACCGATTTGGGATTCGTGTCGGTCAGGTAACCGAGCCGAATCGAGACGATGACCAACGTAAGCTACACTGTGACTATGACAGCTTGACGGCTTGGCAGGATTGCTGGTGCTTTGTGTCTCCAGCGGACCCGACAAGTGTGAGCCTTCTCGTGTCATCGAGTAAAACTGAAAAGGGAGTGAGCGAAGATGCACTTGGGGACAGCGAAGCCACCAGGTCCACCAGTAGCAGCCGGTCCATACTGCGCCGTCACACCGCGGTGCGACAGTTCCCGCCATGGTGCGACAGTTCCCGCCATGGCGGGACAGTCGCCGTCACACGCTGCATGATCACTGCAGTTGATGCGCCCCTACCTCCCCCCCAGTCTCCGCCACGACGTACAGTCTCCGCCACGACGTGACAGTCTCCGCCACGACGCGACAGTCTCCGCCACGACGCGACAATCGCCGCCACGATGCGACAGCTCTCACACGGTACGACAGTCGCCGCCACGACGCGACACCCGCCGCCACGACGCGACAGCTCTCACACGGTACGACAGTCCAACGCACACCAACAGCTACAGGTACGAGTGCCGCCACGACGCGACACGCCGCCAGCCACGACGCACAGCCCAGGTACACATGGCCGCCACGACGGAACCCCCACGCGCGAAGAGGTGACGTGGCCGCCGACGCAACCCGCCCACCCCGCAGCCGTACGAGTGCGAACCGCACAGCTAAGTCGACGTCGCCGCCACACGCCAGCGGCGCACAAGCTAACGGTGAGTGCGCGACGCGACACGCCGCCAGCCGCGACAGCTCACACGGTACGACATACCCAGCGAAGCGTAATCGCCGCCACACCACAGCTCAAGGTAGCACCCCACGACGCACACCCCGCCACGCCGCGACAGCTCACACGGTACGACAGTCGCCGCCACGACGCGACAATCGCCGCCACGATGCGACAGCTCTCACACGGTACGACAGTCGCCGCCACGACGCGACACCCGCCGCCACGCCGCCGCTCAGCGGCCACGCAGCATTCGAGGCGCACGTGCGGCTCCGACGAATCGACTTAAACAGCCGGTCCGCTGCATAAGGCCTGCTCACCAGGCGGCGACAGTGCGGCGCGCTCATCCCGGCGGGGCCGCGGCGCGCCATCCATTGTCATAACTGTCCCGACAACTACCCGGTCGGCGGGTAGAGACGAACATTTACCGCGGTCGGTCGGGTCGCCGGGCACACGTTTACCGTGCTGGGGCGGGCTCCTCCCCGCGGCGGCCGGCGGCGGCCGGCGGCGGCCGAAGGCTCGGCCGGCGGCCCGCTCGCCGGACCTGTTATTAATTGTGCGTTCTACAATTTGGGGATGCTCTACATGCCATGTCACGTGTTTCAGGCTCCTCCCTCGAGAAGGCCGTGCTGGCCGAGAACGGCCAGGACGAGAGCAGGTTCGCCTTCGACAATCCGTACTTCGAGGCTGACGACGACATCGGCAATAAAAGTAAGCGTCATGATAACGCCACTCGCTTCGCACCTGCACATCAGAAGGATGCACTCACGTGGTGCTCCGAGGAGGCTCTGACATATGTTGCAAGTGCCCGCGCTGAGGCATTATCGAACATCTTTTCTGTCCCACCCGGCCAAAAGTTGAGGAAGATTGTTGATTAGGAATATTCACTTGATTCGTGTGTGTGTGTTCTGTCTGGGGTGTGACAAAGGGGAGAGCAGGCTGTGGGAACATTTATTACTCTTAAATGCTTCGAATGCATGGATTTGCATTCGGCCAATATTTTGTGATAACATCTGTCAGAATTCTTTTCCTGTATTTTTGGAGGACATTTATTCCACCCTAGATTGGACTTGCCTCCAAGACTTGCGAAAATTTGAATGTATCCATAATGAGCCGATGAGTAGCAAGATGTTAGGATGCGTTTGAATTACCTGGGTGATGCAATACAGTTCCGCTGCAGAACCATGACTTCTATGGTGTGCAGAACATCCGTGCGTGCTTCGTCTGAATCGCCACAATCTATGGGCAACGCCCCACCCCGAACATTGGACGAGCTTAACCTTATGGACGTTGCATGTAATAAATGGACTTCCAAATGGCTTTTGCCCTCTCACTTTGAATCAGTTCTCGCCCCATTGCTAGGGGACGAGTGGTCTAGGGGTAAGATGTTCGTCTCACAATCGAAAGGTTGTGGGTTCGAGTCTCACCTGTCTCACCTGTCGAGTCTCACTCTTCGCCCGCGACCAATCGGCGTGAGAGACTGGCGACGCTACATGACTCAACGGTCGATGTGTCGTAAAACCAATAACCAACCAATCGCCCCATTGCTAGTTGCTTTTATAGTCCACCCAATCTGTACCTGATCCATAACTGCACATTGCACACCTATGCACCCCATTGACTGCTGAGCGCAAATCTCCTCCTGGGCTACTAAGCACAACACTGTCTCAACTTATCTCCTCTCATTTGCATAAAGCACCAAACCACCACCTCCATCACCACACTTAAACGGAACATCTATCACAACCACACCTATTCTTCGTCCTAATTTCCTTACGCGATATGTCCATTACAAGTACCACTAACTGTGCTGCACAATGCGGTTTGGTTGCAGCCTTCCTGCAGCTGCGACGGCAGGAAATTTTCAGTGGCGTGCGCCGGCAAGTTGCTGCCAACAAAACGTCGATAAGTGACATCTGACGCGTCTTCCCCACCTGCATTTTCCAAACGGCCGGCCTGGCCATTTGGAAGGCCGCGGCGGTCGCTAACACCCGCCGGATAACGCCGCACTGAACTGCCGAGTGGCCGCGCTGAGTAACGCGAGTGTCTCGCGCCTGAGAGAGTCCCAAGTGTCGGCCGCGCTGAGTAACGCGGGTGTCTCGCGCCTGAGAGAGTCCCAAGTGTCGGCCGCGCTGAGTAACGCGAGTGTCTCGCGCCTGAGAGAGTCCCAAGTGTCGGCCGCGCTGAGTAACGCGAGTGTCTCGCGCCTGAGAGAGGCCCAAGTGTCCGGCGGCGCGGGTAGCGCCAGTAACTTGAGGTCGCCCCGGCCGGCGCTGTCCGGCGGCGCGGGTAGCGCCAGTAACTTGAGTGTCTCGCACCTGGGAGAGACCCGCCTGAGAGAGGCCCAAGTGTCCGGCGGCGCGGGTAACGCCAGTAACGCGAGTGTCTCGCACCTGAGAGAGACCCGCCTGAGAGAGGCCCAAGTGTCCGGCGGCGCGGGTAACGCCAGTAACGCGAATGTCTCGCGTCTGAGAGAGACCCGCCTGAGAGAGGCCCAAGTATCCCGCGGTGCGGGTAACGCCAGTAACGCGAGTGTCTCGCGCCTGAGAGAGACTCGCCTGAGAGAGGCCCAAGTGTCCGGCGGCGCGGGTAACGCCAGTAACGCGAGTGTCTCGCGCCTGAGAGAGACCCGCCTGAGAGAGGCCCAAGTGTCCGGCGGCGCGGGTAACGCCAGTAACGCGAGTGTCTCGCGCCTGAGAGAGACCCGCCTGAGAGAGGCCCAAGTGTCCGGCGGCGCGGGTAACGCCAGTAACGCGAGTGTCTCGCGCCTGAGAGAGACCCAAGTGTCCGGCGGCGCCGGTGCCCAGCCGACCGGGCCGGCCGCCCGGCTCATCCCAGGCCACTGCCCACGCTCCGGTGGACCGGTAGCGGCGCCGCCGACCGCCGACCGCTGACCGCTGCCTGCTCAGGTGCGCCGACTGTGCCGAGTTATGAGCGAGAAGTGCAGGATGCACGTATGTCCTGCCGGCGGCGGCCAGTCCGCCGACTGCTCGGCAGCGGCGCGACCCCCGTCTGCCGACGAAAAGACGCACGTGCACGCGCGGACACGTGCAGGGGCGCCGCGCAGTACGTGGCGCCGGCCTGTTGTGGCAGCGCGGCGGCTCGCCGGGAAGACCTGGCGACCTCGAGTGTCGAGTCGTCACGCTACGTCCGGCCGCCGCCTCCCCCTCCCCTCCCTCCCGACATTCCTCAGCGACCCGCGGAACCTGTCTGACCGGGCGGTCATACACGCTGGGCGCCACTACCGGCGGACAGGTGCCCCACGAGCATGTATGGCAGAGTTCCACCTAGCGGCGTCACTACTGGCGGGCAGGTGCCCCACGAGCATGTATGGCAGTTCCACCTAGCGGCGTCACTACTGGCGGGCAGGTGCCCCACGTGTAGGCATGGTACAGGTCCACACTACTGGTGGACAGGTCAAGGACGTAGGAGTATCGGAAATATTGCGTCATTTGTTTTTCGTAATGCTGGGAATGGGACCGGTAACCGTGAACAATGTTCTTGCTCATAAACATAAAGTTGAGTGGTGTGGTACTATTGCTGTAGTTCTAGTTCTAAGAGGTAACATTTGAGCACCACTTATGTATCGTCCAATCTCACCTAATGTTTTCTATAAATGAGCAATGATGACAATGTGTGCGAGACCACCATTATGAGAACACATGCACAATGCAAGTGACAACTGAGGCTTTTCAACAAAGTTGGAAAACACCACCAGCGATTGGCTGTATCGTAATATAATGAAATGTACCAGATCGGACTTGCGTGAGGCTTGTCTAGATGACGGTGGCAGCTGATGGTACCTGTGGTCGTCCAGATCATTGCCCTCATCACGCATACGCTAACAAGATTGAACGTGTTCCCACCACCTACGGTCCAGCGCGCCTCAAATCCTACCATTATTCTGTCTCTCTGTCTCTCTGCTACTCTGTTTCTCTGTCTCCCGTTACGATTATGCCTATGGCATGCACTAAGCATTATGGACACAAAATGCACCGTGCACCCATCCCAACGTCTGAGGAAGGGCGTCCGCCGTTGCCTCCGAGGCAATGAATGTCACATGATGGGCTCAACCCCTAAAACATCATAGTGCAAAATATAAATACAAGATAATCTGTCCACCAGGAACGCTCCCTTTCTGCGATGGTGAAAATGCGACAGTTCAACTCTCAAACCCTGTGTATGAGGTAGGCTCCTTAAATTCTGTGACGAAAAGAACAGCTCAACCTATACAGATAAATGACATGGACAGCAGCACCTTCGGGCTAAAGTACGTGTATCGCAGAATTAGCATCAAGGGAATACGGTGGTCCTGGGGTTACCTGCAATCATATAGGAGAAAGTGGCTGGTATTATGCAGATGCCGATATAAAAATGTACCAGTATACGGCATCATCAGGAACGCTGGACGAGCGAGAGCAAGAGACGGGGTGCGGAGATTCCCTGTTGCAGGCACAGGATCAGACACCATCCCACGACAGGAAAATTACGGACCGATCGTAACTGCGCACTCTTACTATCCCATAAAGACATGCGTCTTATCGTATCTAACTTTATGGAAGGGCAGGACATTCATAATTAAATGGAAGATATTTCAGTAATTGCAGTGCATTCAAATTTGGCATCAATTCTTGATACATGGCAAAGAAACCAGATTTCGGAAGTGGTGTCTTCAATATTCCTCTTATGTTATATGTTTCATGACCTTTTGTTTCACAATCTTCCCGCTCAATGTATTCCACATGTGCGTTCAGTGCAGCACTCTTCATGTGACTGACCCTAGCTACGCAGTCGTCCAGCCCCAGGCGCTGTGTACTGCCATAAAGCCTTTTCTTTGAACAAAATATGCACGTCCTGTAAGAAACGTATTGCGGCGAAGGCTGCTGAAAATCAAAACTAAAGACACGTCGCAATTTTTAGCCGCCTACATTACGTTTAGAAGCGCCAGTCGCGAAAATTTATTCGTGCTTTAAAGCATTGAAGAGCATCGATCTCGCCGCGAGATCGATACTTGCGACGTCGAAAGTGGCATGGAATGTCTAACATCAGCTGAGTTGCCGGTTCGTCTTGCTCGTCAAGACCGAAAAATTTCGATCTCGCCAGGATTCGAACCGCGAATCTTTTGATCGGTAGTCAGACACGTTATCCAATTTCGATCTCGCCAGGATTCGAACCTCGAATCTTTTGATCGGTAGTCAGACACGTTATCCATTGCGCCGCGAGACCCGAGAGACGCGCGGCGCATGGCAACAATTATACCAGTGGATGACCATATCACACTTCCTGATAGCCTTCTTCATCCCATCACAGATGTTAGCACGTAAAATTGTTCGTGTTTCAAAGCATTAAACGGAATTGATATCGCGGCGAGATCGATGCCTGCGATATTGAAAGTGGCATGGGATATCTGACGTCAGCTGAGTTTGCTCTTCGTGGTCGGTCGCCTTGCTCGTTAAAACTGAAAAATACCGATCTCGCCAGGATTCGAACCTGGAATCTTCTGATCCGTAGTCAGACGCGTTATCCATTGCGCCACGAGACCCGAGAGACGGGCGGCACATGGCAACAATTATACCAGAGGTGACCATACCACACTTCCTGATAGCCTTCTTCATCCCATCACAGTTGGTAGCTCGTAAAATTGGTCGTGTTTCAAAGCATTAAACAGAATTGATCTCGCGGCGAGATCGATGCTTGCGACATTGACAGTAGCATGGGATATCTGACTTCAGCTGAGTGCTCTTCGTGGTCGGTTCGCCTTGCTCGTTAAAACTGAAAAACGTCGATCTCGCCAGGATTCGAACCTGGAATCTTCTGATCCGTAGTCAGACGCGTTATCCATTGCGCCACAAGACCCAAGTGCAAGGTGGTATATGGCAGCAATTGTACCAGAAATGACCTAACCACATCTGCTTGCCCATTTCATCCCATTATAGATATCAGCCAGTAGCACGTGTGATACGATGCTCTTCCGATACAATTATTTGCATGTGCTGGGTGATCACAGGGTCTCGTGAAGCATATAACATACGCGCAAAATGTAAGACACTATTTTCGGAATCGCGTTCCTTTGTCAAGCATAGATGCATAAATTCCACGTTTGAATGATGCACTCTGGCGAGTTATCGAAATATGATTAATTTTATTCCGAACTTCCTGTATTTCCGGTAAAATTAGACACTATAAGACGCATGTCTTTATGGAATACTAAGAGTGGGCAGTTACGACCAGCCCGTAATTTTCCTGTCGCGGGATGGTATCTGATCCTTTGCCTGCAACAGGGAGTCCCCGCACCCCGTCTCTTGCTCTGAATCGTCCAGAGCGCCTAATGACTCCCTATAGTGGGACATTTTTATATTGGCATCTGCATGATATCAGCCACTTTCTCCTGTAGGATTGCAGATAAACCTAGGACGACGGTTATTCTCTTGACGCTAATTCTGCGATAAACATGCTTTTGCCGGATGGTGCTCCTATCCATGTAACGTAATATGTGTCGGTTTAGCTGTTCTTTTTGTCACACAATTCCTCAGCCCACCTCATACCCCTCCGCCACCTCATAGTTTGAGAGTTGAACTGTCGCATTTTCACCATTGCGGAAGGTGAGCGTTCCAAGCGGATATAATATCTTGAATTTGTATTTTGTACTGAGATATTTAACGGGGTAAGCATACTGCACCCACCTTGTGGCATTCATTGCCGTGGAGGCACCGGCGGAAGCCCTTTCTCAGGCACTGGGGTGGGAGCACAACACATGTTGTGCTCATAATGCCTAGTGCATGCTGTCGGCCTAGTCGTAGCGAGAGACAGAGAGACAGATAAACAGAGAGACAAGGAGACAGAGAAACAGATAGAAAGAAAGACAGACAGACAGACAGACAGACATAGAGGCCGAGGGACGGAAAGACGGAAAAAAACGTGAAAAAAAACCGGAAAGACTGAGAGGAGAGACGGAGAGGCAGATAGACCGAAAGATGGTAAGATTTGTGGTGCGCTGGACCGTAGGTGGTGGGAACACGTTCAATCTTGTTAGCGTATGCATGACGAGGGCAATGGTCTGGACGACAACAGGTACCATCAGCTGCCACTGTCATCTAGACGACCTTCACGCAAGTCCGCTCTGGTACATTTCATTATGTTTCGATGTTGGCCTTGTAAAACAGTTGACGCGCTCCTAAACCCCAATAACAAAATTATGTTACGATACATCCCATTGGTAGTGGTGTTCTCCAAATTCGTCCAAGAACTTCAGATGTCACTTTTGCAATGTTCAGTTGTTCTCAAGGTGGTGCTCTTCCGTACATCGCCATACGCCTGATACTAACTTTAAAAATTAGGTGACATTCGGCGCCATCTCTGTGGTGTTGAAACCGAACGCAGAGGAAGCGGCAATCTTGATATACAAGTAGGATTACAAAATGGAAGGATGCAAATTGAGACAAGGCGAAGAAAAGTAAAAAAAACGAATAAGCCAACACCAAATAAGCCAAATAAGGGCACAAACGTCCTGACTAAAAGAAGCAAGAAACAACTCTTTTTTATTTTGTCTACACTCATAGCAGCCTTGCATGTTGATTGTCCTATTCAAGGATGTGAATAAAAGTGTGGAAAATGATATTCTGTACCCTCGCTCGGCATCCTCCAGGAAGGTGTTTCAATTATTTACAGTTTGTAATTACCTTTCGCGCTATCTTATTCATTCCTGCATGTTATTTGTATATTTCACGATAATATACGAACCTAAAGCAGTGCGCAGTGATTAGTCGGTTATGTATTATATCCATTGAAGTCAAGCAAATGACGGTACGAGAAACACCTTACTGAACTTTCGTTGGAAAAGGAATTTTGTCGTCTAGTTATAAAAATAAATACTTGATACTCGATCTTCGGTCTCGTGCAGTGTTTTTTTTAGAACTCGACAGCACAATTCCTTTCTAAACACTGTTTAATAATGTATATTATTGTACTAACATTGAAATGGCATATCGAGGATCCAGCATATGGCACTGCCAAACACTAGTCCCTGGTCTTGCGGGCGGCTTATTTTCACGAATTTGGCGCACATGTGACATCACCAAACGGACCTCGAGGATTAGGCTGGACAGCTCCACTTCGAGATTGCTTCAGATAGTGAGCATATGGCTATTAATAAATGGTACCAAGCCACACTTCTAATGTGTGCGCTTCAGAGTAATACCATATAGAAGGATTTTGCATGAGAACAAGTTTACACATTTTCTTTAGGCTAAGGAAATTGGCCAATAACGCATTATAGATAGCAGCAGACTTCTGGAAACTCGACAGACGCGCAAATTGGCGTGTGAAGTATCTAGCGCGAGCGATTGCCTTATGTCCTACGTCACGTCCTGTTTTCCAAATCAACTCAAGCCTTGAAGCCAGTCACGCACATGGAGGTACTATAGAGCAATGCAATGCAATTAAATAAGCAAAAGCAAGTTGTGGTCTTCTTAAGGTAACGTTGACTTCATTGATATGCGAGGTCATAATCCGTCCAGATTCTTAGATAAGCTCAGGCTAGATTGTTTTGCTGGCTGCCAAGGGCAAGTTGATCATGCATATCAACAACCCATGTATATTGGCTCCCAGGTGATGGCGCCTTTTTTATTCGTATTTACTCATTTATTGTACTTGATAGGATCATCCCGGATATGCGACCGCAGTCATGAGGGCCACTGTCGATCCTGAGTGGCGCTGTAGTGGCACTTGGCAAAAGCACATTCTTTCACCACACAATGTGTAAACATGCAATGGTGACACCAGCTTCACACATGTTCATATACGCTCTGTATGTGGTGGATGCGAAACAGCAGTTCCATGTTGACCATGTTTGTCACAACCGGTCTAAAGTAGCAGTCAAATGGCTCTTCAGCCAGCCTTTAAGTCGGACAATTTCCGTAACGCATACCTTGAGCTCACTGTTTACGTTTCCTTCATTTCGGTACCGCATGGATAGGCCACCGCTAGATGTCAGTGAGGTGCATAGGCGTAGGAATTTGGAGGGGCCGGTGGGGCCATGGTCTCACCACTTCTCAGGGTCAGGGGATCAGCAATGTCAACTCCCCCCACACGTTTTCGGAATATAATGTTCGCTTGGCATAGGTACTTCTGAGCTATTCAATAAATGCATGGCAATTTAGACACCAGTGCTCTACCTCAATACCAGATAAAATTACGTCATATTATGACGGAATATTTTAATTTTGATAATATGCATGGAAAAATGAACACCTTGACTTGAAATATGCAAGATAGATATATGCAAATTACACCCACTTTGAGAAATGCCAAACTAACCAGTTGTTTTACAACATGCGCCCAAGTCATCCTCAGGAGATAAAAATCTACATCCTCGAGCACTTCTACATCGTTTTTAATCAACCACCGATAAATAGAGTTAATTACATGCAGGGGGTACAATACGCCAGGACGCATAGTTGTATTGTGTATATCCAATCGTGCTGTATCCCTTTATCTATAGGGGAATAAGTTCTTTTTGGAAGAAAAAACTGAGATGGGCAGGCCATGTGGACATGAAAATTCCTCTTTCCTACTAAATGCCTCATGGCCATGTGGACATGAAAATGCCGCATGTGGCCTACCTGACGTACCCGAAACGATTTTCTTTCAGTGACAATTATTTTTATTTTTTTTGTTAGATAAGAACCGGCTTTCAGGACCATGGTCGCATTACCTTACGCAGATACATCCGGCATTTCCGAAGTTGTGACTGTTCAGAATGATGTGACTAAATCTCTTTTATTGAAAAGTGGTCGAAATCCGGACTTTTGAAAATGTTTGTGCGGTGTGGGCATTGGGCATCTTTTATGGATTCAGACTGCTTGGCCAGCCTAGTCCCCCCCCCCCCTCCCCACACACACACACTTTTTGAAACGTTCCTACGCCTATGAGCTGCACTGTTCCGGGGTTGCTGACAACAGACAACTAGCTAGTAACCTTCAAGCTGCATGTATCCAATAGCATTTTACGACCGCAGCTATTGGGGCTTGAGTTATAACTTACTTGATTGGCTGTACCTTTGTGAGACTACGCTCCAGTGCCCCATACCAGCCGCGCTTGATGTCGTCAGGGAAAATGCACCGATTACTCAAGAACGCAGAAAAGGAAACCGTGAAATAATTCACGTGCCATGACGCAAGCACGGACTTCCCATTCCGACGACGTGACTGACTAGTGACTATGCAGACCTACACTAGTTTGCCGGGCAGTGTTTGTACGTTGCGGCGGCTGCTCTGGCCTTCTGGCGTCGCCGATCGCCCACGCCGGTTTGTCGCTGCAGAAGAGGAGCGACACGTAAAATCGAACCCATCGCCTTTCGGTTGTGAGATGAGCGTCCTACCCGTCGTCTACTCACCCTCGCAGACTTGCATTGTGCTGCGACTAACTCGCTGTGTTTTCCAGGTACTCTTCCATCGAACGATGTGCTGGCTGCCAGCGAGAAGGTCAGTGGCCTCCACAACTTCATATGGAATTTGCGTGCGATTTATTCAAATACCAATCCCCTTCATCCAGAAGTCCAAGACGTTCTAATTGCTTGCCAGCAATGCTATCAACACAGGCGCCCGTGGTGTGGCGTGGAGTCGGTGGCGGTGTTCCGAGATTGCTGAGGAATCGGACAAATCCGAGCAGACCTACGTGCTTCTCAGGACATCTTGTGCGGATACGCCACCAGGTAGCTGCCGACATGCAGCTTTCGCGATTATTATTTGACACCGGAATGGTAGCGCCTGGGAGTTATGATCTGCAACGGTAGGGCAAGGGAGTTATGATCCGCAACGGTACGGCCAGGGAGCTATAGTCCGCAACGGTGGCGTCGGGAAGTTATCATCCGCAACGGTAGGGCCGCGGAGTTATGATCCACAACTCATTTTTCCGGTGTCCAGTCACGTGGCACCATTTACCAGGTATACCAGCCACTGCTGGTGCAATATCACACGTGTCATATTACCAGGTATACCAGCCACTGCTGGTGCAATATCACACGTGTCATATTACCAGGTATACCAGCCACTGCTGGTGCAATATCACACGTGTCATATTACCAGGTATACCAGCCACTGCTGGTGCAATATCACACGTGTCATATTACCAGGTATACCAGCCACTGCTGGTGCAATATCACACGTGTCATATTACCAGGTATACCAGCCACTGCTGGTGCAATATCACACGTGTCATATTACCAGGTATACCAGCCACTGCTGGTGCAATATCACACGTGTCATATTACCAGGTATACCAGCCACTGCTGGTGCAATATCACACGTGTCATATTACCAGGTATACCAGCCACTGCTGGTGCAATATCACACGTGTCATATTACCAGGTATACCAGCCACTGCTGGTGCAATATCACACGTGTCATATTACCAGGTATACCAGCCACTGCTGGTGCAATATCACACGTGTCATATTACCAGGTATACCAACCACTGCTGGTGCAATATCACACGTGTCATATTACCAGGTATACCAGCCACTGCTGGTGCAATATCACACGTGTCATATTACCAGGTATACCAGCCACTGCTGGTGCAATATCACACGTGTCATATTACCAGGTATACCAGCCACTGCTGGTGCAATATCACACGTGTCATATTACCAGGTATACCAGCCACTGCTGGTGCAATATCACACGTGTCATATTTACCAGGTATACCAGCCACTGCTGGTGCAATATCACACGTGTCATATTACCAGGTATACCAGCCACTGCTGGTGCAATATCACACGTGTCATATTACCAGGTATACCAGCCACTGCTGGTGCAATATCACACGTGTCATATTTACCAGGTATACCAGGCACTGCTGGTGCAATATCACACGTGTCATATTACCAGGTATACCAGCCACTGCTGGTGCAATATCACACGTGTCATATTACCAGGTATACCAGCCACTGCTGGTGCAATATCACACGTGTCATATTACCAGGTATACCAGCCACTGCTGGTGCAATATCACACGTGTCATATTTACCAGGTATACCAGCCACTGCTGGTGCAATATCACACGTGTCATATTACCAGGTATACCAGCCACTGCTGGTGCAATATCACACGTGTCATATTACCAGGTATACCAGCCACTGCTGGTGCAATATCACACGTGTCATATTACCAGGTATACCAGCCACTGCTGGTGCAATATCACACGTGTCATATTACCAGGTATACCAGCCACTGCTGGTGCAATATTACACGTGTCATATTACCAGGTATACCAGCCACTGCTGGTGCAATATCACACGTCATATTACCAGGTATACCAGCCACTGCTGGTGCAATATTACACGTGTCATATTACCAGGTATACCAGCCACTGCTGGTGCAATATCACACGTGTCATATTACCAGGTATACCAGCCACTGCTGGTGCAATATCACACGTGTCATATTACCAGGTATACCAGCCACTGCTGGTGCAATATCACACGTGTCATATTACCAGGTATACCAGCCACTGCTGGTGCAATATTACACGTGTCATATTACCAGGTATACCAGCCACTGCTGGTGCAATATCACACGTGTCATATTACCAGGTATACCAGCCACTGCTGGTGCAATATCACACGTGTCATATTACCAGGTATACCAGCCACTGCTGGTGCAATATTACACGTGTCATATTACCAGGTATACCAGCCACTGCTGGTGCAATATCACACGTGTCATATTACCAGGTATACCAGCCACTGCTGGTGCAATATTACACGTGTCATATTACCAGGTATACCAGCCACTGCTGGTGCAATATCACACGTGTCATATTACCAGGTATACCAGCCACTGCTGGTGCAATATCACACGTGTCATATTACCAGGTATACCAGCCACTGCTGGTGCAATATTACACGTGTCATATTACCAGGTATACCAGCCACTGCTGGTGCAATATCACACGTGTCATATTACCAGGTATACCAGCCACTGCTGGTGCAATATTACACGTGTCATATTACCAGGTATACCAGCCACTGCTGGTGCAATATCACACGTGTCATATTACCAGGTATACCAGCCACTGCTGGTGCAATATCACACGTGTCATATTACCAGGTATACCAGCCACTGCTGGTGCAATATTACACGTGTCATATTACCAGGTATACCAGCCACTGCTGGTGCAATATCACACGTGTCATATTACCAGGTATACCAGCCACTGCTGGTGCAATATCACACGTGTCATATTACCAGGTATACCAGCCACTGCTGGTGCAATATTACACGTGTCATATTACCAGGTATACCAGCCACTGCTGGTGCAATATCACACGTGTCATATTACCAGGTATACCAGCCACTGCTGGTGCAATATCACACGTGTCATATTTGGTACCATGTGCCGGGGCAGTTGTTTGATTGGTATACCAGCCACTGCTGGTGCAATATCACACGTGTCATATTTGGTACCTTGTGGCGGGACAGTTGTTTGGTTGACCCATGTTCGGTGCTTCAGTGCCATTTTCCCATCGTATGGATATCACTGGCACCGGGAGCGCTGCTGAACGCAATGTGGAAACCAACATGGAAACCAACCAACCAACATGGAAACCAACATGGGACATTGCTTGACATGCAGCAGGGTTATTCTAGGTCAGCCAACCGGCGAGTGAAATCGCCAAGGTCATTTGGCTCATTTGAGACCAGGTGTGGCCACATGTCAGCGGTCCTATTCGGTCTCAAAGCCTCTCGGGATGTCGGATGTAGATTCTCACAGTTCTGGTTTTGACAAATGTTCCAGCATCACTGGCGGATCTAGCCCACTGGTTTGGGGGGCAACTTTCGGTTTTCGGCGTCAGCCCCCCCTCCCCTCCACCTCCCCAGTGGCGTACCTAGGAATTGCATCAGGGGAGGGGTCGAACGGATTTTGAGGGTGCCCATTCTCCCACTATTTTTGGTTAAAAGCACCGGATTTCGACCACTATTTGGCAAAGGGGTCATTAAATCTCCCCAGTGGCCATTAAAAAAAAAAAAAAATAATAATAATTGACAAAATAATTTCCTGTGTAGGAATAAGAATCCAAAATAATAATTCCCAGTCTACCTCCACCGTTCCTATGTTACCGGATTTGTGTTCTTGTTTACCAAAACGTTCACGTTCACGTTCAACGTCTTGTACCACGTCAACATTCGTGCACGTGTACACCGGCGGATCCGATGTTGTCAACTCTTGCTGTAAGCAGAACTTGAGCAGCATGGAACCCTCGATGTGTGTCAGAATCTACTATGCTTCCATACTGGCTTCCGAATTTTTTATTTATTTAAATCTTTCAAAATTGGAGATTCTTTCATCCAGACGCTATTTTTAACCTCGGCAAAGGTTACTGCATTTTAATATAGTTGACTTCTGTTGGTTTCGGGGGGTGGGGGCAAAAGACACCATGGCCCCTTTTAAGCGCTTCGGGGGGGGAACGGAATGTGGATCCGCCAGTGTCCAGCATTGTAGCAATGCTGTAGCAAAGCACATGGCAAATACGATGGCTGTCTCGTCACTGTTTGTGAAGGACATGTTCCCTACACACGAGGACGAATTAATTTTCGACAGCGGTGTAGCATGGGACGGGGGGGGGGGGGGCGGTGGACTATGGCAAGCAACTTATTTTCGTAAGATTGCATTAAGTCGGCTATTTTGACAGAATGATAATGGTTACGGTTGTAGCAATGCCTGCGTGGTTAATGGTTACGGTTGTTTCAATACTCGCGTGGTTAATGGTTCCCATTTTCGCAATTACCGCGTGGTTAATGGTTAAAGTTGCTGCAATACCGGCATAGTTAATGGTTGCGGTTACCGTGATGCCCTCGCGATTAATGGTTACAGTTGTTGCAATGTCCGCGTGGTTAATGGTTACGGTTGCTGCAATGCCGAAAATTGGGAAGCCAAGACCTCGCGCTCCCTTTCTTCCTTAGCCCACACCTATTCAGCACAACATTTTATGTGAAATGTGCAACCTCCTGCTTAAGCATCGCCTGTCATGAGCTTAAAAATGGAAAACAGAAACAGCTTAAAACGGCTTAAAACGACTCCGTCCTTGACAATGTAAGATTGTGCCTCCGCTGTTGTGCCGTGGTGTGATGCCCATGTGAGTTGTGCAAAACATGCCAAACGAGCCTCCATGTCTTTTGTAAGCAATTAATTATGCTAATGCACACAAAATATGCACGGCAAATTTACCGACAGTTCAGAATGCCTTCAGTAGATCAGTGCATCTATATGGCCTACAGCATATTCGGCTGGTACAGCACACAGCCGAACTCCGTTCCGCCACGTCGTCGGCCGGACACGACGTCGTTCACGACGCGCTCGGTCACAGTTGGCTGCTGGCGGACCGAGCCCGGGGCGGCGGTCGCTGGTGTCGCGTGTCGCCGGTAGCTCGGCTGCCGGACAGGCGGCGTCCACAATCGCGTCCATCCACCATCCAGCCGGTCCACTTCCGCCTGCGCAGTCGGCTCGTCTTGCGCCGAACCGCACCGTCGACGACAACAAAACACACGGCCGCCGCAAAAACGCCGCCGCCGCCGCCTCAAACGCCGTGTAAAGCTCTCTCACGCCTCGGCGCGTCCGAGACGGCGAGACGCGACGTTTAATCTGGCGCCTTTTTGTGGCGGCGCGCGCCAGCCGGCCCGAGCTGGACCCAGCTGCCGCCGTACGGAGACCGGCGGTGGACACGGACGTACGGAGACCGGCGGTGGACACGGACGTACGAAGACCGGCGGCGGACACGGACGTACGGAGACCGGCGGCGAACACGGACGTACGGAGACCGGCGGTGGACACGGACGTACGAAGACCGGCGGCGGACACGGACGTACGGAGACCGGCGGTGGACACGGACGTACGAAGACCGGCGGCGGACACGGACGTACGGAGACCGGCGGCGGACACGGACGTACGGAGACCGGCGGTGGACACGGACGTACGGAGACCGGCGGTGGACACGGACGTACGGAGACCGGCGGTGGACACGGACGTACGGAGACCGGCGGTGGACACGGACGTACGGAGACCGGCGGTGGACACGGATGTACGAAGACCGGCGGTGGACACGGACGTACGGAGGTCTGTGGTGGACGCGACCTTGGCTTTGTGTCAGTGTGGCTTCGCAGGGACATAGCCGGCCGGGACACCACACAAGCCGTTCGGAACTCTGCGCCGGCAGCCCGAGATGCCACACAGACCATCTAGATCGCTGTGGAGAAGGTCTGGGAGAGTGACTTGTTTGTTTGTCCGCGAGCCGATTGGTGGGGAAGGGTTACGGATATTTTCCCTGCGTCAGGTTCGGGACAAATTTAATGGGGGAAGAACAATGTGACCATTTTCCACAGGAATGGCGTAGGACAACCAAACACAAACAATGTTGATGAAGCTGACTACAAGGGGAATTCGTCGACACCAGCTGGTGGATCCAGTACTTCAATGTGAAATCTGCTCAGTTCGGTCTCCCACAACCAACACCGTGAGCGTGGGGACCACGGGGCGAGAGGACTAATCCCACCACTTTTTGGCAGCGCCCTTTCTGATAGGAGAGACGTGCCCCTCTGACTGGAAAATGGCGCCCCTACAGATGGATGTTCCAGTGCACCCCCTCCCCACACTTGAAGTTTCTTCCGAAGGTACCTCTCAAAAAGTACAATAATGGCTTCCACACAGGGGCACGTAATTATACCCCGTCCCCCACCTCAATGTTTTTTTTGTCAAGTCAGTGGCGCTCCTTGGAAATTGCGCCCCTTGAAAATCGTCCTCCACGTTTCTCCTATTGTTCCTGCGCCCATAACCACCACCACCCCACTAAGAATAATATTCTGGCTGCGCTCTTGATCCAAGACGCTGTGAAAAAAAAACTGGAGGCTGCACAAACCGCCAGGAACATTACACAAGTATGTCTGGCTGTTTCAGTCTCTCTCCCAATGTATGCATATTGATATATATATATATATATATATATATATATATATATATATATATATATATATATATATTGGGCGGTCTTTTCAGTGCCCAGCTTCACAGCGAGGTCGGGTTGTAGCAGGACCGGAGCCGTCCCTCCAACACCCACTGCTGGTCTACATCTTGTACATCGGCTCTGCTGTCCCACCATCCGAGGCGGCTGGACATTCGTGCGCCGGCGATGATGCGGATGGTGGCCGAGACTACTCCCGTGCCGCATAGGTGCGGTTGGCTATGTCGAGGCGGTCCGAACTGTCGAGGAGCGAGCAAAGGCATGCACAGGATCCAGGACAATGGAACCATGCCACTTTTTGTCAGATGCGGTGATGATAAATGCGGCTAATAAGGCGTGTAGATACCCTTACCTGTTGCACGAGGCGAACTAGTCAGTCTTCCACAGTATGTGAGTGATGACATGGGCGGATCCAAAGGGGTACGAGGCATGTGCGCCTTCTGACTGGAAAATGCGTCCCTCCAGGGCCACACCCCAGTGCAGTCCGCATCATATTCTCAATCAGTTGCGCCTCCCTCCACCGAAGAAATATCACCTCCCAGGACGAGTGACCCCTCCCCCGATGAAAATCCTTGCATCCGCCCCTGACTGACCGTAGGGGCTAAACGCTCCATCAATGTCGTAGTGTGGGGCGCTGTATGACCAACGCAGTCGATGCGCCCTTAAGCCCAAATAACCAACCAACCAATGTCGTTGTGTGAATGATGCCTTGTCGTGTGGTGCACGGACAGAATTCACCTAAAAAAACGGATTCTTCCGTAGAGTTGGCGAGTAATTTTGGCATCACAATCGACTTGCAATACAATATCTACGATGCACAAAGCCACACATGCAACTCATCACGAGAGAGTCACCATAGCACAATTATCACCTCATCATTTCCATACATTCCTCCTCCTCTGAGCACTTGTTGTCCTGTACTGAGCACTCCTCTGAGTCTTTAATGCTGAGCATAGTGAGTGCTTCGGCAGAACGAGAGCTGAAAGGACGATATGTATCAGCGTCCTGCATCCCACCACATGCTCGTCAACCTTTATTCCTATCCCATTTTTGCTGTAGTTCTAGTCACGGCTTACTCAGAGTTTACTCTCATTTGAATATTTTCGTCATCACCGCGCATTAATAGTCACAAAGGTATGCGGTATTCTGAATGCAGTGTCAAATAATAAACAAATAACTACATCAACTGCATTCATAGTGCGAACAAATCCAAACAATTTAGCTCATCTAGCCAAATTAGTGTTGAAGGCTATGAAGCACAATGTGTGATGTTTTATGTTTTGTCCTGAAGCATCAATAGCAAGAATCGTGAGTGCATACATGACACTGACATGCTACTGGCATGACACTGGGATGACACTGGGATGACACTGGCATGACACTGGCATGACACTGGCATGACACTGGCATGACACTGGCATAACACTGGCATAACACTGGCATGACACTGGCATGATACTGGCATGACACTGGCATGACACTGGCATGACACTGGCATGACACTGGCATGACACTGGCATGACACTGGCATAACACTGGCATGACACTGGCATGATACTGGCATGACACTGGCATGACACTGGCATGACACTGGCATGACACTGGCATGACACTGGCATGACACTGGCATGACACTGGCATAACACTGGCATGATACTGGCATGACACTGGCATGACACTGGCATGACACTGGCATGACACTGGCATGACACTGGCATGACACTGGCATGATACTGGCATGACACTGGCATGACACTGGCATGACACTGGCATGACACTGGCATGACACTGGCATGACACTGGCATGACACTGGCATGACACTGGCATGACACTGGGATGACACTGGATGACACTGGCATGACACTGGCATGACACTGGCATGACACTGGCATGACACTGGCATAACACTGGCATGACACTGGCATGATACTGGCATGACACTGGCATGACACTGGCATGACACTGGCATGACACTGGCATGACACTGGCATGACACTGGCATGACACTGGCATGACACTGGCATGACACTGGCATGACACTGGCATGACACTGGCATGACACTGGCATGACACTGGCATGACACTGGGATGACACTGGCATCATTCTTCAATGTCAACGCCCACGGTTTCCATCTCAGAAAATGCCTTGTTGGTGGTTCGATGGCATGTAAGTGTATTCTACTTCTGTTGGCCGGTAGCTCGTGAGCTGTGATCTACCAGTCTCACCCCCGCCCCCTGCAACCAATCATGCTTCTTGTTCCATTCTTTGTAGCCTATCAGGGCCGGCGCCATAATCACTACGGTTGATGGCGAATTCCCCGGCAACATCACTAAATTAATAACCAAACGCGTCGTCCGAATTTTGTGGTCGTGAAAGCTACTCGATCTGATCCGTCTTTTGAAATGCATCGCCTTCGAGGTGAATATAGGCGAGTTCCCTGCGTTCGTTGAGTGGCCGGACGGCGGGGTCGCTGTCAGGGCGCCGCAGTAGTCCTCGGTGGAGATGCGGGCAGGTAGCCACGGTCGAGTCCTCGGTGGAGATGCAGGCAGGGTGCCGCAGTAGTCCCCGGTGGAGATGTGGGAACGCGAGATGCGGACAGGGCGCCGCAGTCGAGTCCTCGGTGGAGATGCTGGCAGGGCGCCACGGTCGAGTCCTCGGTAGAGATGCGGGAGGGCGCCACGATCGAGTCCTCAGTGGATATTCGGGCAGGGCGCCACGATCGAGTCCTCGGTGGAGATGCGGACAGGGCGCCACGGTCCAGTCCTCGGTGGAGATTCGGGCAGGGCGCCACGATTGAGTCCTCAGTGGAGATGCGGCCAGGGCGCCGCAGTCGAGTCATCGGTGGAGATATTGTCTTAATTGGCTCCAACAGACTAGTTCTAGTTTCTGGTGATCGTCGAAATCTTGTCGATCTTCCCTCGAGTCCATCGTATCGCAGGCTGTGATAGCGCTTGGATAGGTCAAAACTGGTTGGACGGAGGGCTAATATGCGGCTACGCTATAGATAAGCTAGGTAGATTGTATTCAAGAGGTGATGTGGTTTGGATTAGCACCCGTAGTATCTATGCGCTGAGGTACGAATGCCGATCGACAATTCGGACTGGAAATGCAGACTATTTTACCTCTTGAGTGGCTGTTATCTCTACCTGTCTCTCTGCTGTCTATATCCCCTTCTCCATAAAAAAAAATGTCTTTGCTCTCTCTCTCTCTCTCTCTCTCTCTCTCTCTCTCTCTCTCTCTCTTCCCCCTCTCTCTCTCTTCTCTCTCTCTCTTCTCTCTTCTCTCTTCTCTCTTCTCTCTCCTCTCTCTCTCTCTCTCTCTCTCTCTCTCTCTCTCTCTCTCTCTCTCTCTCTCTCTCTCTTCTCTCTTCTCTCTTCTCTCTTCTCTCTTCTCTCTCTCTCTCTCTCTCTCTTCTCTCTTCTCTCTTCTCTCTCTCTCTCTCTCTCTCTTCTCTCTTCTCTCTCTCTCTCTCTCTCTCTCTCTCTCTCTCTCTCTCTCTCTCTCTCCAAAAAAAAACTATAAATAGTTATTATTTTTTAGATTAGTTCTTTACCTATGATATCTTCCATTTACAGACTTAACTGGATGGCCCTTGGCTCTTCTCACTTTTTCCCTCCCTTCTCTTTCTCCCCCTCCCCCCTCCCTCCTCTCCTCTCTCTTTCCCATCTAGCTTTAGCATCCTTTCTTTCTCGCTTTCTCTGTTATCTGATATGTCTTCTCATGGTTTACCTACCTTCCCTCTCTCTCTTCCATTCTCTCATCCTCCCCTTCCTCCTCCTTCCCCTTTCTCTCGCATTCTCTCCCTCGCTTTCTTTCTTTATATTTTTCCTGAGTGTCACTTTGTCTCTCTGCATGTTTGTCCACTTTTTCGTCATGCCAGCAGTCTGTGCACGCTAAGCATACAGATGTACACCACACACCATACAATATACATCACGCGTACATCATACACCATACGTACACTATACACCATGTGTGCACCATACACCATTCGCCATACACCACACACAACATGTACACCATACACCATGCACCAAACACTAAACACCATACACCATGCACCATACACCATACACCATACACCATGAACCATGAACCATGAACCATACACCATACACCACGCATACGCCATACACCATGCACCACGCGTAGACCATGCACCAAGCGTACACCATAAATTACACACTATGCACCATGCACTACATGTACACTATGCATCATGCACCACGCGTACACCATACATCATACACCACGTGTACACTATGCACCATATAATACACCATACAGCAATCGTACACCACAAAACACAAGCCACGCGTACACCATACACCACACACCAAGCGAACATCATGCACCGTGCACCACCCATAAACCATACACCACACGTACACCACATAGCACACACCACGCGTACACCACACAACACACACCACGTGTACACCACACAACACACACCACGTGTACACCACACAACACACACCACGTGTACACCACACAACACTCGTACAACACACAACGTAGATATAATTATATAGAGAATAGAATTAGAATATTGAGAAAGGCTTATGACATTATATATGTACTCTGCTATATGACCTTAGCTGTCTATGCTACCCTAAACTACAATACAATAAGATATGTACTCACTCAAGTATAGGAGATTAAGGGGTGACATGATTGAAATGCACAACAATGTTAAAGGGCTAGATCAGGTCAATTTTAATGGTGCTCTTCAGTTTAGAGTATCACATAGGTGTCATCAATTCAGGTTAGACAAGTTGAGGTGTAGGACAGTTAGCGACAACGGGTCTTCAGTCAAAGGGTTGTTGATCAGTGGAATAGGCTGACTGCTGATGTTGTGGGGAGTTCCTCATTGAATGTATGAGGTAAAAGTAGGGTGGACAATTTTTTTAGACATGGAAATGTTGTTTTTGAGTCCTAATTTGTGATGAATAGGGTGAGATTTATGCTAAGTAAGTGTGCACGGCACAGACCCCTTTAAGCGGGCATGGATGCAGTTGGAAAATTATTGGTAAGGCATTCAATCCACATGTGTTAAGAGGGATCAAGGGAATAGGGCTGGATAGCTAGGGTAGATGGGCATTGATAGGTGTGTGAGATGTTTGTGGATGGTTTCTTTAGGATGTGGTGATGGTTGGGGTGGGTCTTTTTACCCGGGCTTATGATATCTTTCATTTACAGACTTAACTGGATGGGCCCTTGTGGCTCTTATTAAGTCTAAACACTTTATGACTTAACGTACACCACGCGTACCCCGGCCACCACAAATCCGCTGGGTCTGATCGAGTGCTAAAGACAGGCTGGGGTTGTGAACCGCTCCGCTTCACACAGGAAGTAGAAACGCTTCCATGATCATCAATCAGATGTCGGATGCCTTCGCCAGGTACGAACCCTGCCAGTCAAAGGGGGTCACAGGCCACGAGAGTCAAAGTTCTTCCCGAGTTCAAAACGGTCACCATGCTGGAACGAAAAGAGAATGGCAGCGACCTCCTCCTGGTGTCTTCTATCGGCTTCTGTTGGCGTCTGCTGGTGTCTATTCGTGTGTATCGATGTCCTTTGGCGTCTGTTAGTGGCTGCTTTCGTCGGTCTGTTTGTGCCGTGTTGCGTCTGTTGGTGCTGTGGTGTCTGGTGATATCTGGTGGTGGCTGCTTCCATCTGTCTGTCTGTTTGTTTCGTGTTGTGTCTGTTGGTGCAGTGGTGTCTGGTGATATCTGGTGGTGGCTGCTTCCATCTGTCTGTCTGTTTGTTTCGTGTTGTGTCTGTTGGTGCAGTGGTGTCTGGTGATATCTGGTGGTGGCTGTTGCCATCTGTCTGTCTGTTTGTGCCGTGTTGTGTCTGTTGGTGCAGTGGTGTCTGGTGATATCTGGTGGTGGCTGCTTCCATCTGTCTGTCTGTTTGTTTCGTGTTGTGTCTGTTGGTGCAGTGGTGTCTGGTGATATCTGGTGGTGGCTGTTGCCATCTGTCTGTCTGTTTGTTTCGTGTTGTGTCTGTTGGTGCAGTGGTGTCTGGTGATATCTGGTGGTGGCTGTTGCCATCAGTTTATGTTTGTTCGTGTTTTTTTTTCCGCTTTTGGTATGTGCGTCTTTTGATAAGAAGCTGATCTGATAAGCTGATCTCGATCGGTGTTTTTGTGTCTTTTGGCGTCGGTTGGTGTTTGGTGGCATCCGTTGTTATGTGCTGGTGTATGTTGGTATTTGTTTGCTTGTTTTTGTTTCTGCTGGTGCGCTTTAGTGTTTTTTTTGTCTAATGTTGCTGTTCTTAGCGTTTGTTCGTGTGTTTTTGTGTTACCTGTATATTTGTTGTCCGTTAATTTCGAATGATGCCTGTCGACGTCCTTTGATGCTTGTTGGTGTTTATTTGGCTCTGCCGGTAGTCGTTGGTGTCTGTGAGAATACGCTGGTATCCGTCAATGTCGGTGTGTTTACGACTATTCCCCTGATTCTGAGACTGTCGCATTGAACGCCACCCGGCGTTGCTCCAGGCCAAAACAAAATCGGCGCTGTCCGAGCAAGAGGAAACGCTTGTCCTCGCTTGTGTGGTCAGCACATGCCATGCACGCCGGCTTTTGTTTACGAACCTTGAACACCACCGACCTGGACGATTTAGTGAAGTGTGTGCAGTAGTGCTCCGACGATGTGCATAGCAAACAATTCCTCAGGTGCCCTCAAGACTAGTCGAAGAGAATGGAACGGGAGTGTGCGTGGCCTCGACATCCCGGGCGCGGGTGTGTGTGTGGGTGGAATTCTTACCTACGTTCTTCGTCGTGCGTTACATACGTTCTTCTCATGTCAGTTGTTTTACGTGTAAGGCGACGGAGTAGTGCATATTCACGTCTACGGAAGCGACGGAGAAGTGTATAATCACAACGTCTACGGAAACGACGGAGTAGTGTACAATCACAACGTCTACGGAAGCGACGGAGTAGTGTATAATCACGTCTACGGAAGCGTCGGAGTAGTGCATAATTACAACGTCCATGGAAGCGACTGAGCAGTGTATAATCACAACGTCTACGGAAGCGACGGTGGGAGCACTATCTTGGCTATACGCGTACCTGGCGATGACAGGTGGTGAGTGCGCCGCGAGCTCCATGCCTGCATGAACGTACAGCGTGAACTGCGGACCACACACGTTGACGGTGACCGAGTCACGTTGACGGTGACCGAGTCACGGTGACGGTGACCGAGTCACCAGGCTGCCTCAATGGTGTACGTTTGTCCAGCATCGGTGGAGCGTTTCGTCACGGCGGCGAGTGTGTCGGCCGGTCGCGGGCACGCCTTATCTCCACCGGCGGAGCGGGTCAACTGCAGGTCATGCTGACGGCGAGAGGTCACGGCGACACCGAAAGGTCACGCAAGAGCGATGAATGCTCGGCAGTCGGGCCGCAGCAAAAACAGACAACACGGCCACGGTCATGATGATGATGAAACGGCCGAATCCATTGGCAGATGCCTCCTGAAATTGAATCTTGATAGGTGAAGGAAATGAGGCGGCGAGCGACGCATGTTCGGCTTGTTAGCTGCGTCTTCATGTGGCGTATCGCTGGACAAATTATCCATAGACAAATTATCCATAGACAAATTGCGTGCGAATGACATTGACGGACACTAGCCAGTGACTTGTTCAGGATGCAAAGACTAGGCCGAGCAACCTACCCCCATCTCCTGGGGATTGGGGACATGCATTTGCGTTGTTTTCCCCAAGTACAAAAGCTGATCTCCCACCCCACCCCCGCATGGTGGTGGCCATGGGGTGGGGTGAGGACGGCGATGTATGCAGCGGGTGTGTGCGAACACGCGACAGCTCGACACACCTCACAGCTGGGACACCGCCACCCGCGGCGCGCGTGACACCGAGTCACCGGCTGGACACCGGCGCACTGCGGGCAGAGAGTGCCACGGAGTGGCCACCCGTGAGTGCCGGAGTGGCCACCCGCGAGTGCCGCGGAGTGGCCACCCATGAGTGCCGGACTGGCCACCCATGAGTGCCGCGGAATGGCCACCTATGAGTGCCGGAGTGGCCACCCATGAGTGCCGGAGTGGCCACCCACGAGTGCCGCGGAGTAGCCACCCGCGAGTGCCGGAGTGGCCACCCGCGAGTGCCGCGGAGTGGCCACCCATGAGTGCCGCGGAGTGGCCACCCATGAGTGCCGCGGAGTGGCCACCCATGAGTGCCGGAGTGGCCACGACGCGCGCACCCGGGCCGAGATCACCCGGCCGGCGATAGGCTCTGTTGTTGAGCAACAGCGCCGCCGGCCGGGTGTGCCTCGTCACAAACAGCGGCTGGCGCGCACGCCCAGCGCCGGCCGGTCGTCACCGCTTCCGGCCGCCGCGCCATGCTGATCGGCGCCGGCGGCCGCGGCTGAGGAATCCTGCCTAGTTGCCGGGTGGTTACCACACTCCGCCTGAGGCTGGGAAATGTGCTACCTTTCCCACTAAACATTGAGATCTGCCCTCCCGACGTCGAGGCATCACATTCATCGGGGTCTTGAAATGGGGTCGTCGGATACCATGCGTGCGTGCTTGTACCTGCATGACGAGTTGTTAGACACACACATGCCAAACATTGCCTTTCTAGCACACGCAAATTATTAATATAGCACTTGCAACATAAAATGTCCCAGATCCATGACAAGTATCTTCCCATTTTGTATCTGACTTGAAATTGCTACCTGGTTGTTTTTCCCTCGGCCCGCTGGCTGTGCCATCACACGCCCCCTCCCCCTGACGGCGATCGTGTGAGGCCAACACACTAGCTGGGTGGTCTCTGTCGATGGGGCTCAGCAGCTGGGGTCACTCAGCAGTCAGCGTTTCGACACGCAAATCTGACCGCCCAGTACCGACCGGCGGCACGAGTTTCAAACGCACAGCTGCGGCTCCCTGTCGGCCGGGGGCCCCAGTTCCGGTGACGAGTTTCAGATGCACAGCTGCGGCTCCCTGCTGGGCGGGGGCTCCAGTTCCGATGACGAGCTTCAAACGCACAGCTGCGGCTCCCTGTCGGCCGGGGGCCCCAGTTCCGGTGGCGAGTTTCAAACGCACAGTTTCGGCTTCTTGCTGGGCGGGGGCCCCAGTTCCGGTGACGAGTTTCAGTTGCACAGCTGCGGCTCCCTGCTGGGCGGGGCTCCAGTTCCGGTGACGAGTTTCAAACGCACAGCTCCGGCTTCCTGCTGGGCGGGGGCCCCAGTTCCGGTGGCGAGTTTCAGATGCACAGCTCCGGCTTCCTGCTGGGCGGGGGCCCCAGTTCCGGTGGCGAGTTTCAAACGCACAGCTCCGGCTTCCTGCTGGGCGAGGGCCCCAGTTCCGGTGGCGAGTTTCAAACGCACAGCTCCGGCTTCCTGCTGGGCGAGGGCCCCAGTTCCGGTGACAGCTCGTCCGGCGGCG
Organism: Ashinkailepas kermadecensis; assembly: GCA_034440615.1. Lineage (NCBI taxonomy): Eukaryota > Metazoa > Arthropoda > Thecostraca > Neolepadidae > Ashinkailepas > Ashinkailepas kermadecensis. Next base: position 91,402 of record JAOTOM010002973.1, on the reverse strand, counting down.
GCTGTAGCTACACGACACACGTCGGGGCCGCTTGGTGCAGCTTCGGCTCATGTGGAATGCCACACGAAAAGCTAGTTACGATGCGTTTCGATGGTGCGATCGGCGCTGGCGGTGTTACGCTAACGGAAGCAAAAGTCTCGGTGCTGATCGTTCAGCTGTGTTGCTTGTATATGCTTTGTTAAAAATATGGTATGCTGTTGCTGTTATCGTTCATTTGTGCCAAGACAAGAATGCTAGCCATAAATCCACTGCATTATATAGTGAGCTGATGCTCACTATATCACCATCACTATTCCTATCACACGATGTCATACGATATCATTCAGTTCACATATTGCACTATTCGTTTAATTGAATCATGTGTGTAGGAGTCATTGGAGGTGAAAGAGTGACAACTGACCTGCGATCCCCGTCTCCCCACCACCCTGCCACTTCTGAGAGATGTCAACCTCAGTCTTGTGCAGGTGCACCGAAGTTGCCTGATCTCCGTCCCCCCACCCCGCTACCCTGCCACTTCTGAGAGATATCAACCTCAACCTTGTGCAGGTGCACCGAAGTTGACTGATGCCCGTCCCTCCGCTACCCTGTCACTTATGAGAGATATCAACCTCAGCCTTGTGCAGGTCTGCACCGAAGCTGCCTGATCTCCGTCCCCCCACCCCGCTACCCTGCCACTTCTGAGAGATACCAACCTCAACCTTGTGCAGGTGCACCGAAGTTGCCTGATGCCCGTCCCTCCGCTACCCTGCCACTTCTGAGAGATATCAACCTCAGCCTTGTGCAGGTGCACCGAAGCTGCCTGAGCCGAGCATGTCAAATGTGACTCGGTCGTATTGAAGACAGATTTGCTCCCACCGATATGAATCTTATTACATTACTAGACATTGGCTTCTGTGCCGTTTGGCGTTACCTACGTTTTGTCCACTGTAGACGGGTATATCTCGAAATCGAATTCAACAGTGCACTGGAGTTCAACACACCACGCATCAGCACCGGCATATTTCCACACTGTTCACGACGTGTCGCGTCTGCTTCAGACGGGCACCACGTCATCACCGTCTGCTTCAGACAGGCACCACGTCATCACCGTCTGCTTCAGACGGGCACCACGTCATCAACGTCTGCTTCAGACAGGCACCACGTCATCACCGTCTGCTTCAGACAGACACCACGTCATCACCGTCTGCTTCAGACGGACACCACGTAATCACAGTCTGCTTCAGACGGGCACCACGTCATCACCGGCATATTTACACAGTGTTGGTGACGTGTTGCGTCTGCTTCAGACGGGCACCACGTCATCACCGGCATATTTACACAGTGTTGGTGAAGTGTTGCGTCTGCTTCAGACGGGCACCACGCACAGCACCGACTCGAAGGCAGCCAAGAAGACGCCATGGTCGCCGTTCGCCGTCTTCTCGTCCAACCCGAAGCCGGAACGGCGCCGCGCGTTCGACGACACCTTCCTGTCGGTGAGTGTCTCGGCGACTGGGTAGTGAGTGTCCGGCGACTTGGTAATGAGTGTCTCGGCGACTGGGTAATGAGTGTCTTGTGCGACTGGGTAGTGAGTGTCTCCGCCAGTACCCGATGGGCGTTTGGAGAAGATCTCGCACCAGCGAGTGCCGGACGGTCCGGTGTACATGTGTGGTAAGTGATTTGGTGAACTTCTGACAATTGTTTCAGAAAATTGTTATGCATGTTTCTGACAAATGTCTGACGAACGCCTTCGGTCAGCATGCTATGAGTGCTCTGACGAGGAACTAATGCCTGGCATCGTGAGGTTTTCATAAAGACATGACTGACTCATGTATCACTCTGCTCCTGATCTCCTCGCCACCACCTGATGGGTGTTCTAGAGAATTTCTGACGAATGATCAAGGCCTGACGGGGGTCGGCCAACAATCGAAGTAGAGGCCTGGTAGAATGTGTTGCGTATTTTTATGCAAAAGTTTAAAATGACCGGTTTCTGTCGATGCCAATCTGGAGGAGTGTGGAATGACATGGTGGTTGGAGGCGTCCACTGGCGGGTTCAGCTAACTTTCAAAGAGGGGACAGCCAAGCAAGGGGGAGGGACAGCTGGTCGGTTTTTGGGAAACTTCGACAAGCTGCCTGGCGGGTGTTGTGGAAGAAATGTCGTTGAGCGGGGAAGGTGAGATGGGGAGGGGTTTAACAAATCAAAGAACTACCGCCAATGCCCGTCACCGGCATTTTTGTATCACTGGACGATGTCGGCTGTAATTTCACAGTGAGATAATGTGAGGATTTTTTCTTCTTCAACCATCACCAGCGGAGTTTCAATTGCAGATATGTTGGCTGTTTCTGGAATAGAGGACCAGTTGCCAACATATATTCGAAATTATTTTGCTTGCCATTTCCAACACGTGTGCGCCAATGAGTGAAGTCCCAGACATTGGAAGCATGCACATGTTCCGGACGCTTTTATGCGGACGATCTCAAAATTTGGGAAGGGATCAGGGCTACATTAAATTCTTCTATTTCTAGGCAGCACTCCTGGGACCAAAGATAGTTGTATCCAGAGGAGAATGTTCTTTGCTTCTCTGCACCGAATTCTGTAATATTAAATTTGTCGTTCTAGAGGAACAGAGCAGCGATGCTTCTATAGGTTGCAAATAATTGGCAGGACTGCTCTGCTTTTCCGGTTCCTATTAATTCAAGCCAAACGCTTTTCCCGCTACTCCGTCATTCGACTTAATGTCGGCTGCATTAGATGTTTATATTCCATAGTTCGAAGCACGAATACAGGATTTCATGTATCTCTTTCGGAAATCACATGAAATTCATCTTGGCTTCGCCCTTTCCTATCGATGTTGATATCAAACTGTGCTGGTGACTTGAAACAAGCAGCCGGGCGGGTTCTGAAACTTTGACCTTCACCGCGACAGGCGGGTTCTGTGTCCTGTTTTTGTGGAGCGTTTTCAGGAGGATAGGCCGGTCGCCGTCAAATCTGACCGACGTGGCGCTTGGCCACGGAGTTTGCGTTGTGCCGGTCCGCCGTTATTAGCGGCCGCCCCGCTCCCTTGTCCCACCTTGTCCCAACTTTCCCCAACTCATTTATGCAATGTCAGTCCTCCCAATCCTACAAAGCATCCAAAATTAGTTGAGACCCTGATGTTTCGCTTCTCTGAAGGAAAACCGAGAAAAAGATAAAGCGTTCTACAATGAGAAACACGATTAGTAAGTGACGCCCAAATGTACCAGATATAGTCGCACAAGCAAGGTGTTTAGAAGCAGATTGAGTTAAAAATACATCAACTATCTAGCTCTTTAATAACTCGGCTAAAGATTCCTCGATTAGCTACTGGGTTCAAACTAGTTCACAGCGACAACTCAGCAGATTGCGAAATTATGTCCAAGTCTACCGTCAGAACCTTCGGCTCAATGGAATTCCACTCAGCATGAGTCGGATGAGTGCCAATGGCATCATTAAATTTAAAACCTCCACGGTACCTACAAAAAGGCTGAAAACCGCAAACTAACTGCAAGCGCATTGTAATACCGCAAAATTTATCGTCTGGCATGGTCTACGGCAGAACGTTTCAGCGCAATGGAAACAAACCTTGGCAAAGGAAAAACCATCTGGCAAAGAATTATCTGAAACCTTCGAATGACCAGCTGAAATGTATAGATGTGTTCAGTGGGGCCACCCACCAATGCTGAGAACAGCCCTCGTCACTGTACGCACAAGAGCACAAAGAAAGTGGCAGTCAGATCTCGACCTTACCACCCCTGTCAATTGGCCAGGACTTTTCACCTTGTCATATATGGCAGCTACTGACTTCCAGCCGAGATGGCTCCAAGTAAGAATAAGGCACCGTATCATTTCCGCCAATAGTCACGTATTCACGTACGTCGTACGTCCATCACGCGACTGATTTGGCTATACGTGAATCGCCCCTGCATTTGTTTGACTCTATCCATCAGTACTGTACTTTTGGTTTCAGCCCAAACGGACTCTGTATCTACCAGCTCCAATAAATGCTCTTGTCGCTACTGCTATTCTGCGCCATCGCTGTGTGCTGTTGGAGTGCTGTTGTTGTCTGCTTTTCACGTTGATCCAATAGTTGATGATATATCTCGTAGCTAAGTATATGTATATATATATATATATATATATATATATATATATATATATATATATATATATATATATATATATATGTACATATAGTACATATGTGAATAATCGGCTTAAAAATCTTGGAACATGCAGCGGCGCACCATCCCGAGAATATCCTCCACTGGACCGGTGTCGACCTCCTGGAGAAATTTGCACCTCTGTTCCCAGCCTTTCAATAGGACGGAATCCGTCTTCGTCAGCCATAATGGGAGTGACGATAAATTACGGTGGCCGATCGAGCGAAAGCGCGCCAACTCGGGGACGCCTCTGGTGCGGCGGCGAGGCGCACGGCCGCCGGCCACCTGGCGGCCGGGAGCGCGGCCAGTACCAGCGGCCGACGGCCACCACACGGCGGCCAGTACCAGCGGCCGACGGCCACCACACGGCGGCTAGGCGCACGGCCGCCGGCCACCTGGCGGCCGGGAGCGCGGCCAGTACCAGCGGCCGACGCACCACCAGGCGGCCGGGAGCGCGGCCAGTACCAGCGGCCGCCGGCCACCTGGCGGCCGGGAGCGCGGCCAGTACCAGCGGCCGACGCACCATCACACCGTGATAATCACGCCTCGTCTTGAATGCGACTGACGTGCCGTGGGCGCCGCCGACGGCCGGGAATCTGACGGCTGGTGAGGCGGACTGCTAATTAATGCGCTCGTTCGTTGTGTGCCGAGACGCCCGCGCGCCGGCAACGGGACGCTCGCGTGTCGCTTCGAGAGTGCAGGAGAGACGGCCGCCTCGCGAATCGGTCGCTTCGACCCGTGGCCCACCGTGCCACCTGACTCGGCGGAAGTTCTGGCGTCAAAGCACGGAAAAAATTAGCCCTCGAATTTGTCCGCGTCGCCAGCCGCCACGAAGACAAATGACGAACTTGGCGCGGTATGGAGATGCGCTTCGGCTGATTACTTTTTCTGGCAGAGTAGCGGCATGCTGGAGCCGATGGTGTCTGGTCGGTCCGGAATGTTGGAGCCGATGGTGTTGGAGTCTGGTCGCGTAAAGCGCAGACTCCCGGGCATGCCATTAACATACCTGATCGGTGTCAGACTGATCCTTATTTACTTGTGTGCTATGTTGTTGTGTTTATGTTTATGTTGCTACACAACGAAGCAGAGTCTGTTCCAAACACATCTTCCAATCATGTTGCACTTGGCACACTGTTCGATCCGAGTGAAGCGCTTTAGGAGCTGCTATAAGGTGGAGCTCCTACGAGATGAAATATCTGAGGAGCTGCTCGTTTGAATCTCAGCTGGATTGGAGTCCCATCCCAGCTGGGGCTTAATCGGAGGGCCGTTTTGTCCGCTTGCTGGTAGCCTCTACAAGCTGGTCGGTAGGCTCTGGCTTGCGGGAAAAAAAGAGGTACCTGTCGGGGCACCCATCTGGCATGGCCTGGGGCCCGTTCGCAGCGTGGGTACGCTCGTAATGACCGGACCGGGTCGCCTGCTTCCTGGAATGTCTCGCTCATCGTTCACGAACGATTGAAGCGCTGACCGAGTGATTGGCGCAGGCGATGTCCACCAACCACCTGTAGGTCTGACTACCACCACCCACCACCCACCAACCACCGGTAGGTCTCACTACCACCAGCCGGCACAGACCGGTCCGCATACCGCCACCCACCAACCACCTGTAGGTCTGACTACCACCACCCACCACCCACCAACCACCGGTAGGTCTCACTACCACCAGCCGGCATAGACCGGTCCGCACACCGCCACCCACCAACCACCTGTAGGTCTGACTACCACCAGCCGGCACCCACCACCCACCTGTGGGTCTCACTACCACCAGCCGGCACCCACCAACCACCTGTAGGTCTCACTACCACCAGCCGCCACCCACCAACCACCTGTAGGTCTCACTACCACCAGTCGGCACCGTCGACACAGACCTGTCCGCACACCGCCACCCACCAACCACCTGTAGGTCTGACTACCACCAGCCGGCACCCACCACCCACCTGTGGGTCTCACTACCACCAGCCGGCACCCACCAACCACCTGTAGGTCTCACTACCACCAGCCGCCACCCACCACCCACCGGTAGGTCTCACTACCACCAGCCGGCACCCACCACCCACCGGTAGGTCTCACTACCACCAGCCGGCACCGTCGACACAGACCGGTCCGCACACCGCCGACACAGACCGGTCCGCACACCGCCACCCACCAACCACCAAACCCGTCCGGCTCAGGCCCAGATTCAGGTTCAGATGCATTGAATCTCAATTCACATCCGAGACTTTTCATTTCGGCGAGACCGTGCATGCGCAGCTAAGACACACTAAATCACATAATTACATACAATACTTAAGAAAAGCATTCATATATGAGCACGATCAAAACGTGCATGCACAATTAATCAACACATTAGTACAACTAAAAATAGACAGATACACTGAAACACGATCGCCATGCGAGTACGCGTAGAGGTGACTAGATTCAGATCGTGACAAGCTGGCTTGCACCAACACAACAATGGGCCTTTCGCCAACATCACACAACAGTCCGAGTGACAATGCAATGGAAGGTGCCGTGCCAGACGCCAGACACAGCACAGCATATGGCGCCTGTCGCCAACATCACACCAACAGTCCGAGTGACAATGCAATGGAAGGTGCCGTGCCAGACGCCAGACACAGCACAGCATATGGCGCCTGTCGCCAACATCACACCAACAGTCCGAGTGACAATGCAATGGAAGGTGCCGTGCCAGACGCCAGACACAGCACAGCATACGGCGCCTGTCGCCAACATCACACCAACAGTCCGAGTGACAATGCAATGGAAGGTGCCGTGCCAGACGCCAGACACAGCACAGCATACGGCGCCTGTCGCCAACATCACACCAACAGTCCGAGTGACAATGCAATGGAAGGTGCCGTGCCAGACGCCAGACACAGCACAGCATACGGCGCCTGTCGCCAACATCACACCAACAGTCCGAGTGACAATGCAATGGAAGGTGCCGTGCCAGACGCCAGACACAGCACAGCATATGGCGCCTGTCGCCAACATCACACCAACAGTCTTCAGCTTGGGCATCGGGTATATGAACATGCACTGCTTCGAACAGATATCGTCAGGAATGAGCACAGCTTGGACTTACCTGCCAGGCCTATGGACATGCGCAGAATCAAGTGGTCTTCAATGCCACGCTTATATCGTTGTGGTTGCTACATTGCTGCTCAGCTAACTTGTTGACGTGTCTGTGCTGCCTGGTTAGGAGTGGACCTTAGACCTTGCTTGCTGGACCTTATAACTGCAAGGTATCCTAACTCTGTGCTGCCCGCTGAGTTGCTCACTGCAGGATAGTCACCATCCCACCCTGATTCACCCTGATTCACCGGACGAACACCAGCCCATCTGACCCGTCTGACGGCCATCAGACGGATCCCAAACTCTGCACTAGTGACCAGCCTCGCTCTGACTCTGCCGTAATCACCATTCACCTCCAGTGAATGGCTGAGTGACCAGCATCTACCCTGACTCTGCGCAGTGACCAGGATCTCCTCCTACTATGCAGCAGTGACCAGCCTCTCCTCTGACTCTGCAACAGTGGCCAGCCTCTCCTCTGACTCTGCAGCAGTGACCAACATCTCCCCTGACTCCGCAGCAGTGACCAACATCTCCCCTGACTCCGCAGCAGTGACTAACATCTCCTCTGGCTATGCAGCAGTGACCAGCATCTCCTCTGGCTATGCAGCAGTGACCAGCATCTCCTCTGACTCTGCAGCAGTGGCCAGCCTCTCCCCTGACTGCAGCAGCAGTGACCAGCCTCCCCCTGATTGCAGCAACAGTGACCAACATCTCCTTTGGCTATGCCGCAGTGACAAACATCTCCTCTGGCTATGCAGCAGTGACCAGCCTCTCCTCTGACTCTGCAGCAGTGACCAGCCTCTCCTCTGACTATGCAGCAGTGACCAGCACCGCCTCTGCCTCTGCAGCGGTCACCACCGTGACAGACTGATGGTCGGGCTTGCTGGTGTGTGACCGAGAGCCGCCGTGCGGTTGCCGATCCTGCCGTAGATTGTGGGTGGTAACCATCGAGTCAGCGGCTTGTGATTGGCACTGTTATATATGACGGCGGCGATCGATGCCATGGACACAGGCGGCCTCTAATTCACTGGCGCACCTCTGAGTTAAGTGGTGGGACGCGACAGTGCCGCTATGAACATCACAGTCTGCTCATTCAAACCAACACCCAGGGATGGATTTGCACTTTTTAATCCTGGATATGGGGAGGAAACCAAACACTGCACGGTGTTTGGTTAATCCAATACTGGGAGGAGCTGTATGACCAACGCAGTCGATGCGCCCCTAAGCACAAGCAACCAAGACGGGGAGGATATTTGTCTTCAAATCTATGACTTCAGAATATCTGTTTGCTCGTTCCGGTGAATCCTGAGCATTTTGTCACATATCGTTCATTATGAAACAGCACCATTGAACCTCAAAATGAGAAAAGTGGCAGGATGCTGTTCAGGATGCCAAACATCCAGCGACAGCCCATTTCCCAGCGCTGCTCACACCCACAGCCCGCGAGCTGGGCCATACCGAATGCGGTCTGATGAAGCCGCTAGCGCACCGGTGATTAGGCCGCCAGACATATGGCCAGCTATGTGGTGTGGTGAGGTGGCGGCCGGGTATACTGAACCAGTTAAAAAGTGAAAATTGGGTTAACGCTCCTGCTGTGTGGGGAGCGTACGAGCGACTTCAAGGCAACCGATGTGGGGTGCTGTGTTCGGTGGAGATAATGGGCCGCACGACCTGTGCTGGCGAACGCTGAGGTCGCTGGACGTGTCTCCGCCTGAGACAGGAGCAGGAACGGTGGACGCTGGTGTCGACTGGTGGCGTGCTGGCGTGCATCCGGATCGGCCGCTGCCGCGTGGATCATGATGCCGGTGTTCACGAAGTAGCATCGGTGTTTCCCACGCGTACGAGCGGGCTGCTTTGTCCCGGTCGGAAGTGGCAGCGTTCGGTGCATTCGCCCATGCAAGGTGTGTCCTCATGCGAAGCTGCAGCATGTCGCCAGGATTCTGCTGGCCTGGTGATGCTTAGCGCGCACGTGATTCGTGGCGAAGATGACCGGAGGCCCTACGGGAGTCATCACGCTGCCAGCCCGCAGTCATGTCCCCCGGCCCTTGGGGATATGACTAGTGGCTGGCTAAATTACAGGCGGGTGGTGTCCTTGGAGCCAGCCTGCTGCGCCCGTCGTTGGCGAATTCAATGTTGCTTCCAGCTTGCAATGCTTGATTGATTGATTTATTGATTATTTAGGTTTAAGGGCGCGCCGACTACAGGGTCATTTGGCGCCCAGCAATGCTTGATTATGTATCTGTACGGATTATTACCTGTATTATGAACTAAGTAAACCCAAGACGCGCTTGAGGTCGTCTGGGGCTCGCCTTAGCACTTTTGTTGAGCTGGATAGTCGCTTGCGGTCCGCTGAACGCCATCGTCACCGATTATGTTCAGTTTTTTGTGCTTTGACATGATGTCAACACTGCGTTTTCATAATTTGGTCATGCAAATTGTGCCAATGAATTCCTTGGCGTAGAGCAAACGCCTGAATTTTCGCTTCGCTCCTCGATTAGCATTTACATGTAGCTTTCCGATAGCGATTTTCTGCGGTCTTTTGTCACTTGTTGTGGCCTGTTTTCCCATGTCAATGAACAGGCGAATTTTCTCCGAACATGCGACATAAATATCATTTTGATCACTTTATCATAGCGCAGTTCATTGTAAAACAGCATCATTCAAATAAGAAAAATGGCATGGTAATTTTCTGGAGATGGTAATGTTCTGGATGTAAAAAACCAGGAACAGTCAATTTTTTCCCACCTTACTCGTCAGTATTCAGAGATGGGAGCCGGTAGTTGTGTTTGGTCATCTGATGGTACCGTCGACATTCCAAGGACGGCCAAGCAGTACGCTATATTAGTATTCAGTGCAGTGACGCACCCAAGAGTGGCCAACTACTCTGCTGCCCCCAGCACGGCGAAAGGCGCCCCAGATGGAAATGGGAAGCGTGGAACAGCAATCCCTCCGGGAATGTTGCGTGCACTCCTCTCCCCCGCCCCCGCTCAACGAAATTTTGAGTCATCCAGTCATTCAGTCGGCGTTCATCCAGGTGGAAAAGCATCTCCTCAAAATTTGTCCCCCTCCCTTCAGAGAGCTGCCAGATCTGCAAGTGATTCGGTGGCGGTGATTTGGTCCAGTTTGGCCTGCCGCAGTCGGTCTTGGTGCACACATGGTGCACATGGTGCACATGGTGCATCATGAGGCGATTCATTAGAAGACGAATCAGTTCAATTGAAACTCCGGCTGCACTGTGCAGAACGGGCCAGCGCCGCAACTGTGTGACCGCGGGGCCATTGCTACCAGCTCTGCCGGCGGCTCGTGAGACCCTCTCCCGGCCATTTCACGGCCGACGGAAGAGCTAAACGAGCGCCGTCTCGCAGCGGCCGTGTGGGGATAACTGTGGGTGACGTCGGCGCCACGGTGTGCAGTGCCGTGATCTGCAAATCGCGGCTGTAAAGCATCGAAATGCATGGAGAGGCCGGGACGCCCTGGAGCCGAGCTGGTCTGGGGCATTGCACGTGGCATTGGCCGGAGCCGGGGACAACGCCGCGTCCGAGATGCCGCGTCTGAGACGCCGCGTCCGAGATGCCACGTCCGAGATGCCACGTCCGAGATGCCGCGTCCGAGATGCCGCGTCCGAGATGCCGCGTCCGAGATGCCGCGTCCGAGATGCCGGGTCCGAGATGCCGAGTCCGAGATGCCGAGTCCGAGATGCCACGTCCGAGATGCCGCGTCCGAGATGCCACGTCCGAGATGCCGCGTCCGAGATGCCACGCCGTTGGCAGCTTGCTGGCGCACGTCCATCCGGGAATGGGCGCGCGGACGGGCACGGGCATGGCGCTTTCCATTCGCGGCTCGGGCGGCCGTGTGCAGTCGGCTGGAGGCCGGTTCGTCTGGAAGGCGGCCGCCATTCAGACGACGGTGATTGGAGCTGGCGGTGGGATGTGGGGGCACGCCGGAGCAATGCGCTTCCGCCTCTTCTCGCTACGCCGTCATTGTCTGCTCCGTCCGCGAGTCGGCGCTTCCTGGGAATGTCATGGCGATTTGGTCTGTCTCCCTCAGTCTGTCTGGCTGGCTGTCTGACTGTCCGATCGTTTGTCCGATCGGCTGTGTGACTGATTATACCTGTCTGAAGTGAGCACACTGCGTGCTTCCTTGTTATGGCTTTTCTGCATTCATCCTGTTTATGTTCAGATCTTTACAAATTGCACCGCTTTGCTCTCGTAACGAGTGTTGTAACGCTCAGCTGTGACGCAGTCTGATGAAGTGCAGCGACGGACAATCTCAGAGCAATCTCAGAGCATCCAGCAGTCGAGTGTTGTGCTCATATGAGTTATTCTTATGGGTTCTCTCACCGAGCCATAGGCAAAGCAGTTCGCAAATTTATGGAGATGAATGTGGCCATTACTTTTATCAGAAGAATGCTGTATGGAGTGTTTCCCGGACGGAGATAACACGACACGGACAGCTGAATCCATTTAGGAAGTTAAATAGTTCGAGACAGCCATCTCAGAGCAATGCACATACAAATGGGCATTTGCTTTGCTTGTCACGTACCCCAGGGCTATCAGTTCACTAACGAAAGCCTTCTCCATCTGGTATATGAGACCTTCCTCTTCGTGTCCATTTCTCTTTCCATCTCCAGCTTTTCGTTCTCTTCATCTCTCTCCCTCTTTCTCTTCCCTCTCTCCCTCTTTTTTCCATCTTTAGCAGAGGTAAAGTGACATCCGCTAGAGATGTGCTACGTTAAAGAAGTAGTTACGTTAATCCGGCTTATGTGACATCCGGTTATATCAAAGAAGCAAGAGAGTACAGATGAGACGCCGGCAAACAAAGAACGAGGCGTAAAGGGCCGATACATACATAGCATACAGGTTCATACACCGACATACATACATACATACATACACGACAATTAGAAGGACACTTGGAGGGTGGGCAGCTTCTTTGCCTGCGGAGAGGCTCCACTGCCCACCTGCAACCTGAAATGGCGAAGCGGAGGCCCGACGTCCAGGGCGAGTCGTGGGCGTCAGGCCCAACCTTGTATGTGTAGGTGTATGTTTAAGTTAAAATCTCTCCCTCTCCCTCTCTCTCTCTCCTCTCTCACTCTCTCTATCCTCTGTCTCCTCTTCCTCTCTCCTCTCTCCCCTCTCTCTCTCTTACTCTCTCTTACTTGTCCTCTCCCTCTCCATCTCTGTTCTCTCCCCTGCTTCCTTCTCATACCACGAACACCCAAACAGCTTTCTCTTTTTGTTCCTTCCGTTCCTCTCTCGCCTCCATTGCACTGGAGGTGTGGACCCGCCACAGAAACGGCGCGCTGTCGCCTGCCGTGCAGTTCGGCTGGCGACGACTGGATCCCGCCCTGGCTGGTCCGTCGGGCGCCGTCGCGGACGTCGACGCGTCGTTCGGCCGCGTGGCGGCACCATCTGTCGCCCATTGTGGCGCGGCTCTGTGTCGGCGCAGTCACGCCCATCGATTGACCCAGACAGCGCGCGCGGCCGCCGCCACGGTCGCGCGTCTCTCACGAGGGCGGCGCAGATTCGCCCGCCGGAGACTGTAACGGAGGAATGCGGCCAGTTCGGAGACTGCAACGAATGAATGCGTTGCAACTCGGAGACTGCAACGGGAGAATGCGGCCAGATCGGAGACTGCAATGGGGGAATGCGGCAAGGTCGGAGACTGCAACGGGGGAATGCGGCCAGGTCGGAGACTGTAACGGGGGAATGCGGCCAGGTCGGAGACTGTAACTGAGGGATGTGGCCAAGTATGAGACAAAAACGATGGAACGTGGCCAAGTCGGAGACCGCGACGGAGGAATGTGGCCAAGTCGAAGACTGCAGCGGAGGAATAAGGGCATGTCAGAGCCTGCAACCGAGGAATGCGGCCAAATCAGAGACTGCAACGGAGGCTACCGATACGCAATAGCGTCAGCAGCTGCCTGGTCCCCGTAAAACCATATTTTCCTTCCCCAGGAGGCTAAGGACCTCGTAAAACCGCAGATATACGAGCGAAACTTACCTTGCATTATTATTGCCTTGCCTTGAAAGCGCTGCATGGAATTCATGGCAACACTGAGTAAAGCGATAGTTCCTCCCAAGCACATCGAACTGAAAACCCACATACTGTAAACTCGATGTGTCTTGATCACTATGAAGGTCATTTCATTGTTTACTTAGACGAAACACTTCGCAAAGGAGGTGTGCCGATGGAAGTGGTTGCACCTGTTTCATTCACGGGGTCTCGCATGCGACTATGAAATTATATCATACTTTTCAACTCCACAGCATGCCAAATGGTTCCGCCACAACCATTGCTTTCACATCATGGCGCCGGTGCACAGGCGTCTTTCTGCTCGCTTTCAGAGTTACGTGCTTTCTGCATGTCTGAAATCGTGGTGTTGGTTGCATCTGATATGGTTCAGGGTATCCCGAGCACACTGCTCTCGATACATCCCGAGCACACTGCTCTCGATACATCCCGAGCACACTGCTCGGATGCGACTCGATACATCCCGAGCACACTGCTCGGATGCGACTCGATACATCCCGAGCACACTGCTCGGATGCGACTCGATACATCCCGAGCACACTGCTCGGATGCGACTCGATACATCCCGAGCACACTGCTCGGATCGACTCGATACATCCCGAGCACACTGCTCCGATGCGGTTCGGTAGATCCAAAGCCCATTGCTTGGATACGGTTCAGGGTATTCCGTCTCGGGACGGAATACCACTGCCCGCCGCACTGTCTGCCGGCGCGTAATGCACGATGACCTTTGGCCTTCAGGAGCCGGAGCGGGTCAGCGTGCCACTACGAGGTCACGACTTCACTGGCCTTGGCTTCAACATCTGCGGTAACATGCGCGAAGGCATCTTCGTCAAGGACGTGCTGCACCGCGGCCCGGCCTCCGAGTCGGGGCAGGTCAGAGCTGGTGAGTACTTTCGGGTCCCGTTACGGTGAGGTAAGATCAAGCCAGCACTGTGCGAGACGTCAGCTCTGGCCGTTAGTGGATCACGCCATGCTTTGTGGGAGCCGAGGTGCGTTGTTGACGTCACGTTGAGTTATTTGGAAGCTATGGTAATGGCACAGATATTTTCAAGTATGGTGTATAGTGATGCGTTCGGACGTACAATCTTTGAGCAGGATTATGTTGACTGAACGGGTGTGATGGTCACTTTGTGGTGAATTGTACTGAACCCAACTCTTCGTGCATTTTGCTTGGGACGTTTCTTTGGTGTTGGCTATAAGTCAAGTCATAATCGTTTCACCTTAGGCCAAAGCCAGCATGAGAACCACCATCTAGAGCTCGTGCCTGTGAGGTCCCTGGAGGCATTGTCAATATGTCGTCTTGCGTCATGGTCTCGTAAACAAGTCAGCTTCATGCCGAGCATACGCTTGCACGTTGCACATTTAATTTGAAGGATACGTATCTATGGGAATGGTGCGCATCATCGTGCGCATACCGTTGGCAAACCGTCCTCGTCCTTGTGCCACACAACAGCATTCGAGTCACAACATTTAGCTCTTCATAATTGATTAATATGCTTCATTAAGCACAGCTCTTTCAATTGGAGGAGCAACCTCAGATAACTCTGCTTTGAAGTAGTCCTCTGCACCACTAGTTAGTTGCACTGCGCTCTTCTTGGCCTTCGTAATCACGAACTTAGATTAAATGGACGATGATGTAAGAGCAGTTCCGAAGGTGGTATGTCGGAGTTGGCTTTTGGTACCCTTTGTTCATGGGATGCGGCTGCAGAGGGCTAGCGGTAATATTTCTCCGACGTTTATAGTAGTCACAATAGTAACGGTCCACTCGCCTCGCTAACATCGATGGCTTCAACTCACGTGGCTATAGCGATATGAAGGTGGTGATATTGAAAGATGTACCGTCTTGGTCGACCGCTTTCACGCGCCAAGCATAGCCTCATTGTGGTTGTTCGTCATCGAAATGTGGACGTACTCGTCCGCTCGGTACTCGCTACTGCTGGAAATGTGATCCGAACACCGCTCGCACCATCAACTTGTTGGCCATGACGCGCGTCGTTCGGGACTGAAGGGCCGCCGCTAAAAAGAAGCACGCTCTTGGATTTCGATGGTTTTGGACGTCCTGAAGCAGCGGGCTTAGTTTTTTTTTAACCAGCCGAAAGGCTGATATCACGATCATTACTTTAAGCCAAAACGGAAACCAGCAGCAGTGTCTTTAAACGGCTTCCCCAGGGTTCTGCCTGGGTGCTGTATAACTCATGCAGTTGATGTACCCCTAAGTCCAAATAACAACAACAACCCAGGATTATGTGGTAAATCGAGGCAGGGACCTTCTCAAACAGATGATCCGATGTTAATGGGCGTGGAACATCATAACGTGTTAAGGTTGTTGATAATATACTAAAAGCGTTCGGGTTCCAAAATATCTGAGAGTGTGACTCCTCAATGAAGAGGGGAGGAGGAAGGAAAGGTGTTAGGAGCAGATTTGTTGCTGGAGAAATGATTCGATAAAGTCTGAGCGTATCTAAGGATGCTGAACATGCATCAGACAGTCTGAGGATGCTGAAGATACATCAGACAGTCTGAGGATGCTGGAAATGTACCAGACACTCGTGTGAAGCGTCAAGATGGTTAGACAGGGTCAGCAGTATTGCAATCAGAACTCGTGATCAGAAAATTCGACACCGACCGTCCGAGCACATTCCTCTCAAGATATCCACTTCTTCAACAGCACGCATGCAGAATGTCAGTCTGATGCATTGCGTATGGTCAGAAGCCCAAAACAGTCGACCGACGCATTTCCGTCGATGTATGCAGCCAGCTAATTTTAAGCCACGTTCCAATGTGTGTTCGTCTACTCCTGAAGTGAGAATCACATGCTTGTGCCGACGTCTTCGTGATCCGCCACCGAGAAGACATCTTCTCATATTGCGCATCCATGCTGTTTAGCGCACGGGCAGCTTTCGGAAGACTGGAAATTGATCATGTTCGACAGGCTGCATACAATTGAACTGGATGGGCTCAATCGAGCAGACATCCTCGGTTGAACTCGAATGGGTGAGCGCGAACAAAGTGTCATTCGCGTGCATTTGCCGGCGGACTGCGGAACCGCCCCCTCCCCCCCGCCATCGTCTCACGATGTATGTCGGGCCCGAGTCTGAACGCCTTGTCACCGGCTGCGCGCTCAGACGGCTTGACGTCGCTGGCCGGCGGTCGGCTCCCACGAGTTTCACTCCTTTATCGGGCGGCGTCACGTTCGCCACACGGGAGACGCCGCCGCCGCCGCCGCGTGCGCCGATCGCCGCCGTCGGCCGACGGTTTCACCGCACGGAGACGACGGCGGCGGCGGCCGTCCGCCCGGCCCTGCACGCCGCTCTGACCCAGATTCGGCCGCAGCTGCCGGCGCGGCCGCACCTCACAAATCAATTGCCGGCGGCGACGCGGACGGTGGCGGCGCCGGCCGCGTGCGCTCCGAATTGCCTGCTGATCGTCGCTCGGAGCGTCGGTGGGTCAGTGGTTAAGCTGAGCGTCTGGCACGCCAGAGGTGCGGGGTTCGATTCCTCCCGATGCCCGCCCTTCCTTCCTTCCGGGGCGAGAGGCAGGCGACGCTATATAGCCTCAGCTGCTGAGTGCGTTATGAAGCCGAAATCCAACTCGGATGATCGTCGCTCACCGTCCGCGCAGCGCCTCAGCGGTCTCCGCCCGCTGGACCTGTGCTGGCGCGACGCCCGCGCTCGGCTCGGGTCGCTCTGAACCTGGCTGCCATGACGGTGTCCCGTATCGCAAATCTGCCGCCGCAGTCCTCCGCTCTTTGATCGGCGCCGTCGCCTGGCTTCCAGCGCCGTTCTGAATGAGTGTGCTGATGCGGCACCTGTTGAGCGTTTCCGCGGTGTGTGGTCGCGGCATACGCGCCTGCCGCACGACCCACCGGCCGCCACGATCCTGTGAGAGGGCTGTAACGGTGGACGTTGTTTGGGGGACAGTGGCGGCCATTTTGTTCCCAAGTGACTGGCTTACGCATCAAATGGAGCCGGCCTCAGAACGGACGCCTAGTGGATTTGTGGTACCTTAATGACATGAAAATGACGTGCAGCTTATTGATTACAGTCGATTATCAGACTCAGCCACCGCCGGCTGCAGGGGCACTTCCGATAAGTGGATGCGAGATATTTCACCTGCTGCCTCTCAAGGATAATATGCCTGTGTGTGTGGGCGGGGGCATGGGGTGGGGTTACTATACATGTGGATGCCCTTTTATGCTAGAGGGAGTTATCATGAGAGGGAGTAGAGAGACCAGCATTCGTCTCCTTGGCGGGATTGGCAGACTCTCGTCTCGTCAGCCGCCTGACATGGAGGGAGTAATCTAGTGATCAGTACTTGTCTCCTGGACGGGATTGGTGGGCTCCCGTATCGTCAGCCGCCCCACATGGAGGGAGTAATCTAGTGATCAGTACTTGTCTCCTGGACGGGATTGGTGGGCTCCCGTATCGTCAGCCGCCTGACATGGAGGGAGTAATCTAGTGATCAGTACTTGTCTCCTGGACGGGATTGGTGGGCTCGCGTATCGTCAGCCGCCTGACATGGAGGGAGTAATCTAGTGATCAGTACTTGTCTCCTGGACGGGATTGGTGGGCTCGCGTATCGTCAGCCGCCTGACATGGAGGGTGTAAGCTACTGGCTGGTATTCGTCTCCCGGCCGGAATTCTCAGGCAAGCGTCTCACCAGCCGCCTGACATGGAGGGAGTAATCTACTGGCTGGTACTCGTCTCCTGACCGAGATTGGCGGGCTCGCATCTCGTCAGCCGCCAGACACGGAGGGAGCAAGCTACTGGTTGGTGCGTTCCATGACAGATCGACCAATGTACTTTACCCGATAATTTTGTATTGAGACCAAAATTTGCTCACAGGGCAGTCTTTGGCTCTGAATCCGGCTGTGCAATTTTCAGCCCGATTCGGCCAACGGTTTTCGAGCTATGGCCTCTGGCATTATTTTTAGGTAAAATAACATGGGTTGGTTTGACGATGGGTATCTCATTAATATAAAGTGGGAAGGGTGGAAAATTATATATATATATATATATATATCTTTCGGAAGCAAAAGGATCAACTGAAACATTCCCGAAATAAAATATCAGTACTTCCTTCATTTAACCTCGTGACCTCATGACCTCCTGACCTCCCGTGACCCCTGGCCCATCGAAATTGACAAATTTGACGGCGGAAATAAACGTGGGCATGATTTCGCTGACCAAACACAAAATAAAGAATGCGTTCTTCTTGTAAACATCCGATATGGCCGTCCGCTCTTCATGACTTTTTGCGATTTCGGGTTTTCCGGGTGGGATGGATTTCGTGTAAGCTTTCTTCCATAAGAAAACTACACGAGGTAGAACAATGTCATACAGACATATGATTGAAAAACGTTTTTCGAAGAAATTCACCTTCATACATTTTGCATGTAGATCTCGTAGTTTCCCTGAAAAACCATGACGAATTTCAAGGTCACCAGTTACGATAGATCACCCATGGGTTTATTTATGCGTAGCAACGCAATTGTACTTCGGAACAACTGATATGTATTGAATAACATAAAACATGGAAACAACGCAACCCGATCCCATTAAATCAGGTTATATTACCTACACATTGCATCTGGCGCGGTAGGTAGGTACCTATAACAAGCATGAGAATCACTTTGTGTCAGCGATCAAGTGTTAGGCAGGTTATCATTTTGTACTGAAGAAGAAGCCTTGCATCTCTGTGGATTGCTGATGACTGTGTTAAACGCAAATACAAGTCGAGGTGTTTGTCTCGCGTATGTCTTCCTTTCCACCCCATCCGTACATCGTACACATATCCGTACTCCCCATCCGTACATAGCTCAATACTCTCCAGCCTGGTGGCGGTTCCGAGGGAGATAAAGGCGCCGGCGTTGATGCCGGTGGACGACAGAGGGATTGACATCGGGAAGGAAACGATAACAGGCTTGGCAGAGCCGGAGCAGCGTACAAATTAGCTTTCGAAAACGCCTGGTGGAAAGAGGACGTGGTGATTTTTCTTCGACGTACATAAACGCTACAAGCAATTGTGATAGTCACTGTGTCGATTCTTATCCTCGCCATATAAAGCGAATAACAAAAAAAAGCTACTGAAGTATCGGTAAGCCTCATTGAAAACGTGAGCATCCTCACAATACCAGAGGTGTCGCTTTGTGTGAAATTTCCAATTTGAAAATCTTCAAACTATTTTTTTTTAAATATCTCCGATTTTAAAAGTTATTTTTCACAATCAGCGTCAGAAATGAAAATAATGAAAAGAATACACCAAAGGGAAACTTGATGCAAACAAAATTCAGACCTCTGGCAGGCTAAGACGAGTAAAACATGCAAAAATCGACAAATATGTAAAATTCATTTTGCGGAAATGCTTGAACTAAAAATTGACTTCCCATCAAATAAAATATGTTCCGTTGGCTGCTGTCTATCTGTACCTGTTTAGAAGTCCCTCAAATATGTCATATTCAAAGCTCTACATACAAATTTATGAATGCACATGCAATTTCAAAATTGACTCGTTAAACAACTTTTACAGATAACAAAAATATATCCGTGACCAAAGCGATGCACCAGGACGAGTTCTTTCAGAAGCCGTCTTAATATCATCTGCCAATTGATATTTACTATCTCAAAAAGCCATTCCCGGAAATTCAAGCTGTTTGCCCAGCTTTTATTACCAGATTTGATGCCCTACTAGGCGTTGCAGTCACCAGAAATATGAGAAAATGGCCCAAAAACGTCCTATTTCACCCATCGCGCAAAAATACCTCAAACATTTAACTTTTTTTTCGGAATTTCCGAGAATATTTTGGCATTTCCTAAGACGCTCACAGTCCCAGATTCCATGTTCGCCCACAAAATTCGGTTTCGGCGGACTTCGAAATCGACGCCGTTTGTAACGATTGGGTTATCCAAGGCAAATTGACGCCGTTTAATCTGCTTTCATTTTCCTAATATATGTACCATTGTGCAGCACAGTGTCCCACGCGGAATGTCCACATGAGCAATGTCCCAAGAACGTGAATAATGAAGTCAGATGAAGGTTGTGAAAATATTGTTTCCGGGAACAGCCCACGTGCACTGCGACAGCAAAAAGTGGCTTGCAATAGGTGTTCGACTGTACGTCCATATAAATGATGATCTGCAGGTGGAAAGAAAACATCATTTTACTTCTCGTTGTGACGTTAGCATGGTCGAATATGGTCAGACTGCATAGTTGTCGTGTTTGATGGCATTCAGTATGTGTTGTAAGTAACCACCATTTGTTCTGAAAGTAAAATTACGGCGCTACACGGAAATATGCTACGACACTATGGTTATCATAAAATGTTCAACCCTTGTTAAGGAAGCTACAAGAGCTGCAGTTGGGGAGTTATAAATGTGTAAGTTGGAAAAATAAGTTATCATCTGATGTTTATTTCGTTGTTCTATCCCATCGTTTTTCGATTGTGCACTGCTTAGTGCAGTGTAGTAATGTGCAATAATGTGCAACATGCAGGGAATGCCCAAAACACGTACAATGAAACCACAGAAAGCTTGTGAAAATGTTCATGTTTTCCGGGACACGCTATGCATACCGTGGGAAACCGTGTTTGCAATACGATAGGGTCCATGATGGACGTACGACTGTACGTCAATGCAAATAATGCTTGCAGGTAGAATGAAGGCATAATTATACTTCTTGTTGTGAGGCCAACATGATCAGGTGTTTCCATTACCAGACCACCAGATATTCTGAAGTAATATTACGTCGTCACACGCAGATAAGCCTATGGATGGCCTATTGGTAATACCTTCTGACCGGCGGTGGCAGTCCGCTGTGTCCAAGGTACCATGCTGCACTGTCGGTGCGGGACGTACTGATTGCCTGCAGCCGACCTACCCATGAGCGAAGGCGTCACTTTGGACGTACCTCTCTCTCGCTTAGGGAAGTATTAGGAGACGAGTTATCAATTGATTAGTCGGGACGGCTCTTCCGCTTCCTATCAGAAATCAAGTTTTCTGTCATTTATGTTCCTGATTAACTCGCTTTTGCACCTGACAAAATGGGGATCGTAGCACGGCATGTCACACGTACATCGACTTCTTCACGTGCAGTTGTCTCGTCGGCTGACCTTCGTGCATATGCCATTGTTTGACTGACGATGATATGGACGCTGCATGATCGACGCAGTCGATGTGCCCATAAACTCCAATATTCAACATATCGGTAATGGGTGACCTTGAACCTTGTGAAGTTTATTAAGGCAAACTATAAGACTTACATCAATAAGTTTGTAATACTTTCTTTGTTAAGCAAACGCTTTTATTTCACCCCTCTTTATTGCATTGTTCGATCCCCGATAGTTTTCCAATGGGAGACAACTTACCCCCAAATCCGTCCGTTCCGAAAATCGGAAAATCATAGATACCGTCGAGAACGGACGCCTATCTGGAATATCTAAAAGCAAAACGCATAAAAAAATGTTTTGATATGGCAGACAAATCATGCCCATTTGTATTTCTGCCATCAAATTTATCAATTTCAATGGGCTTGGGGTCACAGAAGGTCATGAGGTCACAAGGTCATGGGGTCGCGAGGTCAAACGTGATAAATGTTGATATTTTATTACAGATGTGTTTTCTTTAATAATTTTTATTATCAAAGATGCATAATATGTCACACTTTCTCTTCATCATCAATGAGATATCTCTCGCCAAAAATACCCTTGTTGCGTGACTTCAAAATATTTCCAGAGGCTATGACTCCGAAACCGTTAGTCGGATCGGGCTAAAACTTGTTCAGGCGTGTTCAGAGCACAAGACTACACTGTACACAAAAATTTTGGTCCAAATACAAATTTACGGGTTGTAAAATTTGCACATTCGTGGTCGATCTGTCGTGGCTGCCAATTGTCTCCTGGCCGTGATTGACGGGCTCGCGTCGCGTCAGCCTGCTGACAGTCAGTCAGCGTCGCGTCAGTCTGCTGACAGTCAGTCAGCGTCGCGTCAGTCTGCTGACACGCCAGCTGTCTGCGGCCGATGGATTCATCGCGAAAGAACGACGTAGTCGTACTACCAGCTGCCCGTTTCGCAACTGAGTCGCATGTGCGCGCGCGGCGCCGGCGAGCGTGGCTTCACTTGCCAATAAGCCAATATAGCTTGATTGTGCTCACGACAATGGAGCATGGCCCAAGTCGGAAGGAGGCCTGGCTGTCTGTTCCCGGCTGCTGCACCATTGTTGAGGCGATGGATGGAGCAGGGAGCCGCTACGGGTCAAGGATTCCACAAATAAAAAGGCCAAAACCTTTAGTCAACAGTAGTACGACGAACACGAGTACGACTGTCAGACGCCAGATGTCAGATGTCAACCGACAGGCGTCAGACATGTTAACCGCAAGCGAGTACGACTGACAGACGTCCGATGTCAGATGTCAACCAACATACGTCAGATTTCAGCCAACATACGTCAGACATGTCAACCACAAGCTGGTACGACCGACAGACGTCATCAGACATCTGATGTCAGATGTCAACTGACATACGTCAGACATGACAACCACAAGCGAGCAACATTTCTTGTCGCCATCTCTTCACAGTGGAGGGCACGGACGATGGCTTACATGATGCACCTTCTGTCTGGGCCTCCTCCTGGTAGCCGGTGGTCTTTTCGACGGACCGACTATCTATCGGATTAGTCACACACAGTGCGTGACACGGCCTGGGACGACTCTTGCCGGCGGCACCTTCCGCACAGTCACGGCGAGCTCGTCGAACGGCTGCGGCACGTCGGAACACTTCTGACCGCACGTCTGACTTTCTATCGGCCGCCGAGTGGCTTTCTGCGAACGTCGACGGCGGGGGCCGGCCGGCGCGCGCCGAAGAGAGTTACGACGAGTCGGTCAGGTGTGCTGTGCACATAATCACACGCGCTCACGGCGTTTCCGCCGCCGCCACCCGCCCCGATCCGGCGGGACGTGACCAACGGTTACGACCGGTTGGTGTCACGTCAGCAGCGGTGTTGTTGTGCGGCACACCGTCGCGCAATGGCCGATAGCCCCGCCGGCCATAGCCACCAGTCAGATGGTGAACTCTGATGACGGCCACCACTGGACCTGGGATCGGCCG
Organism: Ashinkailepas kermadecensis; assembly: GCA_034440615.1. NCBI lineage: Eukaryota > Metazoa > Arthropoda > Thecostraca > Neolepadidae > Ashinkailepas > Ashinkailepas kermadecensis. The sequence continues at coordinate 68,039 of JAOTOM010002973.1, read as the reverse complement.
CGCCGGAATCTGAGATCAGGTGATGGGCTGAATGGCGCCACCCACGCATCTGTGAGTGTGATGGGCCGAGTGGCTTCACGCACGCATCTGTGAGTGTGATGGGCCGAGTGGCTTCACGCACGCATCTGTGAGTGTGATGGGCCGAGTGGCTTCATCCACGCATCTGTGAGTGTGATGGGCCGAGTGGCTTCACGCACGCATCTGTGAGTGTGATGGGCCGAGTGGCTTCACGCACGCATCTGTGAGTGTGATGGGCCGAGTGGCTTCACGCACGCATCTGTGAGTGTGATGGGCCGAGTGGCTTCACGCACGCATCTGTGAGTGTGATGGGCCGAGTGGCTTCACGCACGCATCTGTGAGTGTGATGGGCCGAGTGGCTTCACCCACGCATCTGTGAGTGTGATGGGCCGAGTGGCTTCATCCACGCATCTGTGAGTGTGATGGGCCGAGTGGCTTCACCCACGCATCTGTGAGTGTGATGGGCCGAGTGGCTTCACGCACGCATCTGTGAGTGTGATGGGCCGAGTGGCTTCACGCACGCATCTGTGAGTGTGATGGGCCGAGTGGCTTCATCCACGCATCTGTGAGTGTGATGGGCCGAGTGGCTTCACGCACGCATCTGTGAGTGTGATGGGCCGAGTGGCTTCATCCACGCATCTGTGAGTGTGATGGGCCGAGTGGCTTCACGCACGCATCTGTGAGTGTGATCCGATCACCCAAGTGGCCGGGGTTATCGGGGCGCCACTAAGAAAGAGGAACACACCACACACTATGTATTTGAGGATGACTGCATTGGTAATGGAGCATTTCATCACCCACCTGCCCGTGAAGCAGCATTTAAATTAATGGAATAGCCTAACGAGTTGTAAACTCAAATTCTGTCAATATCATTAAGTATCGCATGGCGCTACAATCTGATCTGCCTTCCCTCAAAAGCAGTTGAACTCGCCCCTCAGCCGAGCCTCCGCAGCCATGAACGTGATCTCGAACAGTTCGCCGTATTCGTCGACGAGTAGCTGATTGCCCCGTGGTCTCGCCGCTGATCGAGACGTCCACCGTTCTCCAGATGGGATAGCGGCGCTGTTGAACGAAGCCCGAGGCTGTGAGTAGTTCTCATTCCTCAACGGCTCCACCGCCCTGGCTGGCACGATGTGACCGTAACAACCCGTACTGGCGCCGACAACTTCATCCCACAGGTTCACACTCGGGAATGTGTGCGTGTGTGGGGTGGGGGAGGGGGAATTATGAGTTGTGTTGCGATTAGCAATCCAGTTGTGCAAGACTGCATACTGACCACCGGCACTAATCTCTCGTGGTGTCTTTTGAGGTCATCGGGCCGGCTGTCCCACCAGCTGACATACTGGCTCGCCAATTTTGCCTTCGCAAATTAATGCGCTTATCTCAAGCTCCCGGGAGTGGCACCGACCGAACACTACCCACCTAAGCTTGACACGAGTGCAACAATGCAGCGATTTATGATGACAATCTTAGGTGTGCCAAGGCTTCACAGACCCGTTACCCAGACCAGTATGTAAACCCCACCCAACCACCCGAATGCCTTAATTAATCGGCTGCTCTACCGGTCACCTTTGCATCCCGATGTAATTAATTCTGCATGATTAAATAGATCGACCACATTTCACGTTCCACTTGCGCTGCAGCTGCCGCTGCGATTGCGTGACTGGTCATGCTGGTCTGGTGCTGCTATGGGTAGCATCAGAGTGCTGCTGCTACCCATGACACACTACCCGCCGAGTACTACCCATCTCGGGTCCAGAGCCGTGGCACACTACCCGCCGAGTACTACCTAGCTTGGGTCCAGAGCCGTGGCACGCTACCCGCCGAGTACTACCTATCTCGGGTCCAGAGCCGTGGCACACTACCCGCCGAGTACTACCTAGCTTGGGTCCAGAGCCGTGGCACGCTACCCGCCGAGTACTACCTATCTCGGGTCCAGAGCCGTGGCACACTACCCGCCGAGTACTACCTATCTCGGGTCCAGAGCCGTGGCACGCTACCCGCCGAGTACTACCTATCTTGGGTCCAGAGCCGTGGCACACTACCCGCCGAGTACTACCTAGCTTGGGTCCAGAGCCGTGGCACACTACCCGCCGAGTACTACCTAGCTTGGGTCCAGAGCCGTGGCACACTACCCGCCGAGTACTACCTATCTTGGGTCCAGAGCCGTGGCACACTACCCGCCGAGTACTACCTAGCTTGGGTCCAGAGCCGTGGCACACTACCCGCCGAGTACTACCTAGCTTGGGTCCAGAGCCGTGGCACGCTACCCGCCGAGTACTACCCATCTCGGGTCCAGAGCCGTGGCACACTACCCGCCGAGTACTACCTATCTTGGGTCCAGAGCCGTGGCACACTACCCGCCGAGTACTACCTATCTTGGGTCCAGAGCCGTGGCACACTACCCGCCGAGTACTACCTAGCTTGGATCCAGAGCCGTGGCACGCTACCCGCCGAGTACTATCCATCTCGGGTCCAGAGCCGTGGCACGCTACCCGCCGAGTACTATCCATCTCGGGTCCAGAGCCGTGGCACACTACCCGCCGAGTACTACCCATCTTGGGTCCAGAGCCGTGGCACGCTACCCGCCGAGTACTATCCATCTCGGGTCCAGAGCCGTGGCACGCTACCCGCCGAGTACTACCTGTCTTGGGTCCAGAGCTGTGGCACGCTACCCACCGAGTACTACCTATCTTGGGTCCAGAGCCGTGGCACGCTACCCGCCGAGTACTATCCATTTCGGGTCCAGAGCCGTGGCACACTACCCGCCGAGTACTACCTATCTTGGGTCCAGAGCCGTGGCACGCTACCCGCCGAGTACTATCCATCTCGGGTCCAGAGCCGTGGCACACTACCCGCCGAGTACTACCTAGCTTGGGTCCAGAGCCGTGGCACGCTACCCGCCGAGTACTATCCATCTCGGGTCCAGAGCCGTGCCCACCTCCGCTGCACCCGTCGACAGGGGTCAAGATATGCGGGCCGATACGTAGATGACAGCGAGATGGGCGACGGGGAGCGCCGGGGCATGTGAGAACTGAGAAGTTAATGGAGGGACGGGGGACATAGAGAGCTGGAGAGATGGAAGGCATTGATCTCAGGAGGGAACAGCCAGATGTAAACAGGAAATCGTCGCGCACACACGGGAGATAATCGGGAGGAATGGTTGGTGGGAGGAAGAGAGAGAGAGAGAGAGAGAGAGAGAGAGAGAGAGAGAGAGAGAGAGAGAGAGAGAGAGAGAGAGAGAGAGAGAGAGAGAGAGAGTGAGTGACTGAGTGACTGAGTGACTGAGTGACTGAGTGACTGAGTGACTGAGTGACTGAGTGACTGAGTGACTGAGTGACTGAGTGAGTGAGTGAGGCGCGCGCGGTGGACGTCCGCCTACCGACCAGCAGGCTCATCAGCGTGTGAGAAGAGCGCGCTGCACTGTTGTTTGAGCCACCACCACGGCGACCACAAGTGGGCTGGTGCGGCGCACCGACGACACTTCTGTCCAGGGTGCGGTCGGTCGTGCGGGTCACAGCGCCACCGCAGCGGCGGAGCGATCGCTGCCGCTGGTCCACTTGTGGTCGTGGCTGTCTGCCGCCGGACGGCCGCGATCTGTGTCGGATGGCGGCCGCGCCGCCGACCGAGCTCTGCCACGCGCCGCACCGACATCGGAGACGTTGGCGCTAGCCGCTCTCTCACTCGCTCTCCCATCCCCTCCCACTCCCCCATCCCCTCCAACTCCCCCATCCCCTCCCACTCCCCCATCCCCGTAGTCAGTCTTGCCTAGTGTCTGATTTTCGCCTTTCCGTTTTGGGCTTGAAGTGTGCAATCCCTGATTGCACGACATTATGGAGTGCACGATGTCTGATTGCCTAAATACTGAAGTATATATATATATATATTTTTTTTTTACCATGGCACAATAATAGAAAGTAGTCTTTTGCATGCATTAATTGGGTGTATAATTTCCTTCCAAAGTTTGACTTCCAGCCGTCTGTATTTCGTGACATTTTCTTGGTCAGACCATCCGGAACAAAATCCCGGCTGCGTTCCGAACTGACCGCATCACCCCATTCTATAAAAGGTCCATTTGAAAGGTTTCATCGGTACCAAATGAATGCACCATGATTCCCCATAACGAACAATGGCAAATGCATCGTCCCCTTTCTGGTGACGTAGAGAACAATATACGGCCTAGCCAGGTTAAAATACATCGTTCATTGGTAAATATGAGGATGAATATGAGGCTATTCTCTGGCGTGTTTCTTTCTTTCTGATGATTAATAGCTTGCGTGATAGGCGGAGGGTTCTCGAGAACATCTGCCCCGAGAATCTCAGCCAGTAAGCTTCCATAGGCCAGCCAGGTGCGTGCTAAAAGGGGCCAAGATCACCTTTGACCCAAACCAAAACCATGTGTTGCTCTGAGTTCGTCTTATAATGCATCTTATACCTAATGGTCTTTCTATTGCCTTCGGAATCATACGCCCGAGTCTAGCCGATTTTATACGGCTGTGGTTGGTTGCTTTCACCCCTCTCATAGTAAGTAATACAACAGGTCAGTGACTGGGCTGTGACGTCAGATTCAAAGAACGCTCAATGGTTTCATGAGGTAAGAACAATTTTTGCTTACCCTCGCTTAACACTAATGTCAGAAAAGATTCCCACGCGCCACTGGGAAAACGCTTTTTATCCAATTAACTTGTTTTGCGTATAATTGAGGTTGGCTCACGGCATCTTGCAGATCATCAGGGTTTCAAAATATTTTGACAAAGGGTGCACACGCAATTTCGATACCGCACGTGCTTTGTCCGACCAAGTCCGGCCTGGCACAGTCGGACTGATCGGTTCAATATCCCAGAACACATGATAGAACCATGGAAACTTGTAAGCTGGAAGTATGCAATTTTCATGGTTTTTGATAGAAGGTGGATTGGATTTGTGCGGAATTTGTGGGTTTTTTTTTCTGTAGGTAGATTTGGCGATTTCCTAATTTAAAATCAGTGATAATAGGCATTTATAATCGTAATACCTACCTATGCTGCAAGGTGAGGTTTTATGTTTGACTGCCAATTAATTTCGTGTATGTATATGAAATAGGGAGGCTTTCTATTGGCCCTTCCAAGAAGACTTGTGTGTTTTGTGTGGTGATCACGGCGGCACATATCACTCATCTTTTAACGAAATAGGTAGGTAATTAAGGACTTAAGAGCGCACCAGCCTAGTTAAGTTTTATCACGCCCATTCATCGACCTTGTATAACACTTTGCAAAATATGCCTTCCAAGTTACTAAGAACCTGCGTCCGGCCCTCCTTTAGCATGTTAGCTTGAGGGCCAGCATCTTCCATCCTTGGTCGTGCCCCTCCCCTTCCCCAGTCAGAGACCATTCCTTATTGCTTTAGCATTACTGGAAAACCCGGAGATTTGTTGCCTCGGATGTGGTCCCGCAATCGCCAATACCTCCCCCCCCCCCTCCCCAGTCGAAATTCCTTAGAAGAGTCCCTGGCCTATGTAACCTGAAATTGTACGTGTTTAAAATATTTTCCTTCTCACTGCGAGACCTCAAAGCACTAAAATCCGGAAAGTTTTCTAATTGGGGGGGGGGGGGGAGAGTGGAGTAGGCTGCTGCCGTGGCGTTTACCTCTCAGTGATTTTGTCTCAACATTGGGCCTGACAAAGCATACATTGACAGACGTTAGATGGCATAAAGCGTAGACCTATGGCTGTGGCGGTATCAGAATTACTGTAATTTAAAATAATCAAACCTAGCCTAACCTTAGCAATTTATTGTACCATTAAACCAACACCTTAGGGATGTTGGAATGTTGGAATGTCAGGGATGTTGGAAAGCGTGAGGCCTATGGCTACATATGTTGGATCTAAATCCTATGGTATTTTACTCTGCACATTATCCAACCCCCAACGATTTTTGATGGCATGCTACCTGCATCAACAGATGTAGGATAGTACAAGCCTACACCTACCGATGCTGCGTGGCATAAAAGCTAAACTTATAGATGTTGGATGTTGCAAACCTACACCTACTTATGTTGAACACGCAAAGCCTACGCCTACGGATGTTCGGTCACACTAAGCCTATAGGAATGCCTATTGAAGCTGTATCAGAGAGAAAAAAGATCCCTCAGTGACGACGCAAACTCCGCATTTGTCACAGTTCGCAGTTTTGTGTGGCACAGTGCCTCTCGTAGCACACTGTGCCGTCGGCAACAAGATATTTAAACATGATTTATTCATACTTCGAGGTATATTATGATGGCATAAATCGCATCAACTCAATTACGATGAACAGCGATCTGCCTTTGACTTCAGGAACGCCTAATACATGGAATTGGACATCCATGAGGGAAAATTGTTAGTTTGCAACTCAGTCTGTATGAACAATAACCAATGGCATGATTCGATGGTAAACAAAAGCCCTAGCATGCTCCCACCGTTACCTTTCCTAAACCGGCATCATAAACCACATAAAGCAGCCACATTCGCCGCAATAACGTTGGTAAAACAGCGAGAAAAAAACGAGAATGCAACAGCTATGACATAGATACTAGGAGTTGCAGGTGATAAAAAGCAGCACGTACCATTGCCACAACACGCACGCTACGGGAATGAGAACCCGAGGACTCGAGGAAAAACACAACAATGGAAACTACCGGCTTATGTACCTCTGAGCGTGCTCCTCGCGCCAAGAAAACGATGAAGGATATATAAACAAGGCCCTGAACCGATAGGCCTTGGCCTTGAACAGGGCTGTGTTAACACCAACACTAATTCTGCAGTCAGATTGGAAAATTACAGGAAATGTAGATAGCATGCAAAAAAGGATGTAGATTAGAGGTATACATTTGTTTCGTTTTAATATGCCATGGACATTGATGCTAAATTAATTAACAGCCTGAAATTAAAATTAGAGAAGCACCAGTTGTTTAAGAACATCACAGCTAAATTGGCTAATTCTCCTGGAGAGGGGAATCTCGTTGTCTGATTGACACAAACACTATTCTCATATTTGTGTGACGTTCTGAATCAATGCATTTTATGACATCGAAAGATAAAAACAAGAATAAAGAATAAGAAAAATAATAATAATAAGAAATTTGCAGATTATATGGTGCTCCGTCCTGTCGCAAAATCTGGAAACATTTGGATGACTTTTGGAGCCGTGTAGTCCATTTTCATGCGCACATCTACTCAAATATATGAATTGCCTTGCTTTGGGTGCCTTCAGAATGCAGAAATGAACCGTTTGTTTTACGTCAATTGATGCATAGCATCACAATCTTGAACATAACGATAAAGCATCGCAATATGTATGTATCACCATCCTTGGCAGTAGCTTGAACATAAAGATAAAGCCCAGATCAATCCCATAGAGCCCGCCATCTTACGATCTGGGTGCGCCGCCGCAGCTCGCCATGACCGCCGGCCCTCTCTCCGACAGGCGACCGCATCACCGGCATATCGGTGTCGTTCTCGCACGTGGTGTTCGAGGACGCGCTCACCATCCTGAGCTACGCGTCGCCGTACGATGTCCAGCTGCACCTGGAGAAGGACGCCGTGCACAACGCCAAGAAGGCGCCGGTCACGTCACAGCCGAGCTCGGCCAGCGAGCGGCTGGTGCACCCGTTCTACCGCAGCCAGAGCATCGACGACCTCACCAAGGTCGCTGGCTGCTCCCCCCGGCGGCGGCCGGTGGAGGGCGAGACGGCAGGCGGGAACGGCAGAGGAGGGAAAGCGGGCAGGAGAGGAAAGATAGATGGGGAGAAACTGAGGGGCGGGATCGACAAGGGGCGGGCAGAGGAAGAAAGACAGTGGGGGAGCGGACAGAGGAAGTGAGGCGAAGGCTGGATAGAAAGAACAAACTGAGAGCTGATATAATGATAAGAGGCAAGTGGGAGTGGGCAGAGGGAGAGTGAGTAGATTCGCCGCGCAGAGTGGAAAGAAGAATACCGGCAGGGGGAGTGGCAGAGAGAAAGACTAATAGAGAGCGGTAGAGGAATAGCTAACTTCAGGAAAACGGAGATGCGAGTGAGTATGGTTTGAGAACAGAAGAGTGGATTGCAGCGTCCGGGTATTAACCGAAACCTGGGATGATTAAAGGAATATCGCTTGCAGTGCTTTTAACCATCTGCTATTGGATAGCAGGTGGTTAAAAGGTAGCCTTTGTCGCCACGCCGCTTGCTTGTTAAACAAGGCCACAAAGTGCGCGCATCATAAACTGAACTAGCCGGCCTGAGTCCAGCGGCCTACTGAATCGGTTGGCTCCCGGACGGCAACACTGAGGCTTTGTTCCGGGAAGGACAACACAATACGTCCATACATATGTATGCTAGCATTGCAAACCAGGCGCACGAGTAAATTACTGAGCCCTACATAAAACTGGACCACAGAGGGAGAGAATCGATATGGAGAAACTTCAGTCTAGCTTCATGTTCTTCCCGTCATTAATTCCGATCGTCAGTGAACCAATAACAACTTATGAGCGGGTGACTACGAGGCTGTGCAAAGCAGCCGGGACCTCATTCCGTGAGCTGCAACACCTGCCTGTCGCCCCCAGATTGGCCGCAAAAAGCTGCACTCAGCCAAACAGTCGGCGCGCACCACCATCTACACCACGTCTGAGGCGGCGCCCACCAAGCTCGAGGGAAGTCTCACGCCCAAGGCCTCCTCCTTCAACGAGAAACTCCTCTCCAAGACGCCGCCGGCGCCGCGCATCGAGTCTGCGCGGCTCGCGCAGCGCGACCACCTGGCGGTGACTCTGCCAGACTCTAGTGCACCCGTGTACCGAGAGATGGCCGTGGATGTGTCCGATGATGAACTTGAGAAGGATGCGAAGCGGAAGGTGAGACCATAATAATAATCATCATCATCATTATCTTAGTCCTGTTGGACATTTTGTCGTCTCGTTGTCTCGAGATGCGTTGGTTATGATGGTTTTGCTACGTCGAAGCACGGAAGTTCGCAGTTAGCGCATTGCTGTAGGTGTGTTTTGTAAGCAGATACCGTTTTATTCTAGGTGTGCTTGATTTGCCGTGTGGTGTCCTCTAGTTAAGGGACATGTCTCGATGGCACTACATCTTCGGGTGTCAAACTTCAGTGAAAGGCATGCATTTCAGCTTAAAGAAAAACGATGTACTTCGGTACTTCGGTACCTCGGTACCTCGGAATTATGCACTGTAGCTTTTATTGCGTTTACATAAAAAAGAGTCAAACGTATTACTGAAACGCGTGCGCCGTTTCTAATGGTGAAATTAAAAAGGTATACAAATGGGGCAAAGGTGCAGGAACAGTGTCTCTGTTGGGATTAGACGGGAAGAAAGTGGGTGCATTTTCCGTCGCTAAAAGTGAATTTATGCTTAGAAACTGGCATGAAACTAAACGCTACCTTATGCGCCGCAATTCAACTCACATCGTCGTATTTTTCATTGCGCTTCTAATCGTATGCCATCAGAAATACTAGGCAGTTAAAGCAACAGAACACGATCGTGTCCTGTTCGCTGCACACTCTTCGATAACATGTCTCCCGTTTCCAGGCGGCGGAGACGTTCAGGTTCAGTCGTCTCGGAGTGAAGGTGCTTCCAGATGTTGGCGTCCAAATCACGCCGGGCACCACCACGGACCCTGAGAGCGGTAGTGCGAGCGGCGAACTCGACTGGGCCGAGACAGCAGCGGTCTCCACGGTCTCCGTGCAGAGCGAGACCAAAGCACCCAGTGGAGGTGCTGTCAGTCCGGGCGCCAGGTCGTCCGATGACGGCGACCAGAAGGGCGAACGCTCCAAGTTCAAGATGGGAATATCGGGCTTCGGATTTAAGAAGCAGAAGGCGCCGAAGGTGGATGGGCTGGATGGGAGAACGGATGCAGGAGAAGATGTGGTAGACACGGCACTGAAAGTGGTGGAGGCGGAAGACCGCTCCAAGCGGGGAGGTATCTCCGGCATCAACGTCAAGCTGCCCAAGTTCGGTGGCAGCAAGCCCGTTTTCGAAAACGAAAAGTATGTGAAGAAAAATGAAGAGGAAGACGTTGAAGCGCCACAGCCTCTTGCGACGGAGGTGGAAAAGCTTAAGTCGGCAATGAACAACACTGGCGTTTCGGCCAGAAAGCAGAGTGGGACGTCCAGCGCGTCCAGTTCTGACGTGGACGCAATTGAAGTGGACACCAGCATACACACAGACGGCAGCGACAAGAAGGACTCCAAGTCCAAACCTTGGGGACTAAAGGGTCTGAAGAAGGGTCTGGGATTCGGCAAGAAGTCGGATAGTGACGAGAAGGATCGCAAGACGAGCTCCAGCTCTAGCTCGGGAGAGGACATCAAGGAGCTGCAGGCGGACATTCCAATAGAGATGAAACTAGCAGCGGATGTCGCCCAAGAGCGAAGGACTAGGAGGGCACGGCACATTTCGGGTAGTTCGTCAAGCTCTGACGAAGACAAGAAACGCGACAAGAAATCAATCACTCCACAGCCCATCGAGGTTGAAGTCAAAGTAGCGGATAAGCCTCTATCCTCGATGTCATCAGACAAAACTGAGGTTGAGGAAAATGTTCAGAAGCTAGTGCGCAAAGTAGATTCAGACGTAGAAAACCTGGATGCACCTAGAGGGGAAATAGACAAGATAGGGGTGTTGAAAGAAGTGCTATCTATGACACCGAACAGAGAAGTGCGTCCCAAACAGTTTGACGATAGCGCAGAGGACGAGGTGTCTGAGACCGTCGAGCGCAGCACAGTTCAGCGGTGCACCGACTTCGGCTCAGCTGACAACCTGCCCCGCTTCACCGGCGAGATCACCGGCATGGTCGAGGTCGGCGAGAAGAAGCGGCAGCCGGCCGATCCCGCCGGCAGCGGTCGACACAGCAGCCGCAGCTCGTCCGACAACGACGACGGCGACGACGACGGCGGCGGTGGCGGCGGTGGCGGCGGCGTCAAGCAGCGGCGCGCCAAGAAGCTGCGGAAGCGGCGCAGCGGCAGCAGCAGCAGCAGCAGCAGCAGCAGCAGCTCGGCAGAGCGCGCCGCCGCCAGCTCCGACGACGAGGCCGGCCGCAAGCAGCGGCTGTTCGGCCTGTCGGCGGCGCTGCCGCTGAGCAGCACCGAGCTGAGTGTGGACACCTCGTCGACAGAGCCGCTCAACACGAGCACGCCCGTCAAGCGGCCGGCCGGCGACGAGCGCGACCGCAAGTGCGCCTCCATGGGCGACCTGTACCGACTGGAGCTCCCCGCCGCGCCCGACTCGCCGCCGCTCGAGCGCGCCGTCTCGCTGGAGCTGCGCAACGCCGAGATGGAGCCGGGCATGAAGCGGTCCGACGAGCAGGCGCAGGTGTGCCTGCAGGAGCCGCAGCTGGACCTGAGCCGGGTCGGCCGCTCGTCGGCGCAGTGGACGGCGCCGGGGGACCGGGTGCTGCTGGAGGGCTCGTCCGGCCTGGACGGGCGCACCCAGATCGAGGTGGTGACCGAGGAGCAGGCACCTCGCGCCATGTCCACCGTGGTCATGCTGAACCAGTCGCACGACGACGTGACCGTCATCTCGACCGACGCCAGCACCAGCGGCCAGTGGGTGACCGCCGAGGAGGGTGACACCGTCCTCGCCCAGACGGTCGCCAATGGCTCGCGACGCTCGTCCACGTCGTCGTCGTCCTCAGGTGAGCCGCGAATGGAGATCGACGAGGGTACGCAGACATCGGCAGAGCCGCTTGATCTGGACATCTCTGACTCGAACTATGTATCTGTGTCGTCGGTGACGGTGGGCGACGACACTCTAGTGGCGCCGCCTGGTGAATCAGTGGTTTTCCCATCTGTTGAGCAGCGCTACACAAGCTCGGCGATGATCGGCGGCAGTGAGAATGTGACGTATGTGACGTCGGCAGAGTTCGGAGCGCCCTCTAGTCTCGTCGAGGTGGTCGGCGATGATGTAATCACAGTGCTGGAAGCCGACGTGGCCGAAATCCCCATGCGCATCGACATCGAAGAGAACAATCACGAACCGAGCCGATCTCGCAAGAGCTCCACGTCCTCGTCCTCGTCGAGTTCGTCCAGCTCCAGCGACGAGCAAGCGTCCAGGCGGAAGTTTACCGTCACCAACGAACTGCTGGAAGTGTCTCCAGTTGCCTCTCCGACGCCAGAGATCGAGCTGGGCTATACGTCAATCGAATCCACCTCCCTGCCTCTGGCCGACAGCGGCGACCCGGACCTGCATAAGGCGCCGCTGCTGCGCGAGGACAGCAAGACGCGCCTGCTGCAAACAGTCATGGACGCCCACGAGATCAAGCTGACCACTGTGCAGCGCGACCGGCGGAACAGCAACTCGACGTCCCCACTCAGCGTGGAGGTGGCCAGTCTGATCCCGCCGCCGGCGCGGCCGCGGCAACCTGCGTCCGCCGCCAGCCCGACCGACCGCGAGGTGATCGAGATCAGCGAGGACGAGCTGGACGCCGTGATGCTGTCGCACCGCGACTACCTGCTGCGACAGGCCGAGCGACTGTCGCAGTCGCCGCGCTCGCCGCCCGCCGACGCCGACGAGCCGTGGCGCGTGGACGCGGACGCGGCCGGCGACTCGCGCGAGAACGGCGACGTGCCGCACAAGGGCCGACGCGCCGAGGTGGCCGCCGTCGGCTCCGACGGCGCCGTGTCGACGACGCTCATCATCGGCGGCGCCGGAGCCGTCACGGCCACCGTCATAGCCGACGGGCCCGAGTCGCCGCCGCCTGACCTGCAGCCGCCGCCGGAGTAGACCGGCCGTCGGCGGCGGCCGCCCTGGCGGGGGTGCCATTGCCACCTGACGGGAGGTACTGCTGCCATCTAGCGGGAGGTACTGCTGCCATCTAGCGGGAGGTTCTGTCATTTGGCAGGGGTGCTGTTGCCACCTGGCGGGAGGTGCTGCTGCCACCTGACGGGAGGCTCTGCTGCCACCTGACGGGAGGCTCTGCTGCCACCTGGCGGGAGGTTCCGCTGCCACCTGGCGGGAGGTGCTGCTGCCACCTGGCGGGAGGTGCTGCTGCCACCTGGTGGGAGGTGCTGCTGCCACCTGGCGGGAGGTGCTGCTGCCACCTGGTGGGAGGTGCTGCTGCCACCTGACGGGAGGTACTGCTGCCACCTGGCGGGAGGTACTGCTGCCACCTGGCGGGAGGTTCTGTCATCTGGCGGGAGGCTCTGCTGCCACCTGGCGGGAGGTGCTGCTGCCACCTGGTGGGAGGTTCTGCTGCCACCTGGTGGGAGGTGCTGCTGCCACCTGGTGGGAGGCTCTGCTGCCACCTGGCGGGAGGCTCTGCTGCCACCTGACGGGAGGTACTGCTGCCACCTGGTGGGAGGTGCTGCTGCCACCTGGCGGGAGGTTCTGCTGCCACCTGGCGGGAGGTGCTGCTGCCACCTGGCGGGAGGTTCTGCTGCCACCTGACGGGAGGCTCTGCTGCCACCTGGTGGGAGGTACTGCTGCCACCTGATGAGATACTAAGGTGATCCGACGGGGATGGCGAAGTCATTGCAAGTGAACTGCTCCCAGTTTGCAAATACTGCTCCCACCTAGTGAGAAATGGGAGCGACTACCACCGCTTGGTGAGAGTTGTTCGGTGTTACCTGACCGAACCTGACGGCCAGGCGGATGTGCTGCCACCTGGCTCGGAGTTCGTCGGCACAGCTGACAGCACAGGTCGCTTCGTGCTGTTTGTTGCTGAAACAGTGGTGCTTCCCCGGGTAGGGAGCGTGCTGCCATTTGGTAGGATAGGTGGCGGACTACGAGTGACGGGCGGGTTGCCACCTTATCTGATGCAAGCCTGAGTTTTCACACAGTCATACTTATCAGGTCGTACGGACACATTCACGTCACAGAAGAGATGTGACCCGAGTTCTGAGTACCAACAATGCCTTTCACTCGCCAATAAAACCGCAACAAAGTGCCTCTGTGCCGCCTTACTCGCTTGTAACTGAAGCTCCTTCCGTCTACCATTCAATCGCTCCCCCCCCTCCCACCCGCCCCCGACCGCTTGTCCCGCCCCCAGATCGCCCGACGGTCACATGCTCACGGTCATAGTGCTCAAATGTAGCGTGGACGACGGCCCGTGTCGCGTGGTCAGGCAGCTGCGCCGGCTGCGCAGCGTGCCGTGCCAGCCGCCACCGAGTCTGATGCCACTTCGTTGCCAGTTGGATGGTAACAAGTGTCGGAAGTGTGACTGGCAGAAAACGGTTGCTGCGGACGGATTTTCCGCGACAATATTTGGTGTGATTGCAGATATTATACTCGAGTTTAAGTAGGTGTTTGTCGTAGTTTCATACGACGTGCTTGTGCGAAGTATTATATGACTATGCATACTTTTGTCGCCGCACAACGTGCGTGTGGCAGAACTAATGATGCTGCTTTTGTAAGTGCTACACGTGCAGTGAATCCACCGATGTTTATCGCAATCGTGAAATTGCCAAGGGACATTCCACTGGTAGTGGTAGAAGTGTTATCGAGCTGTTTTCTTCGTAGATATAAGGGACAAAGTGCGCCTGTACTTTTACATGTTTTCAATTTAGTTTCGTGACGGTCATTTATTTATGCTGACGTCGGGTAGGTTTTAGATGAGGGAGACAATCCACGGCTTTCGTGAACTGTGCCATGAGATGACAGATTTCGTGTTACGCTGGTTGTTTATCTATCGCACGGAATAAAAGCGCATCTGTCTTTATTGGGGCGCAAATTGATTCAATCGGTATGGTCCAGATACGAGTGAAGGCTTTGCATGAGCACACAAGGAGCTTTTTACAGCACCGAACCGTGGACGGAGATTCGCACCTTGGTTTTTCCTCAGAACACTTGTTAACCTTCACGCCGTGCGAGTGGCAGGCTTTCCTCAGACATGCTTCTTCCAGATGAATATGTGATGACAATGATCCATAGATTGGTGTACATACATAATTTACATTCTTTATTTACCTGTGTTTGCGCGTCACTGTTGTTTGACCTGCGATTGTCTGGAAATATAGAATCCAACACAAGGACGAAACATCTCTTTCACGAATCAATTATTCATGGAAACGGCTCAGTATAGTTGCCTACGATTGACTTCGGCTTTATCACGCATATTTCATGGTCAGTTTTTCCAGGTCTGACAATTATTCAGCGTGGCAAATGGACAAGGAAAAACAGCGGTGAAAGGTGAAGCCCCCCCCCCCCCATGTTGGTTGTGCCGTTCAAATAATTTTAGCGTTCAACATAAGGCTCTATGTGGCATGTCCTCCTCCAATCCATTTGGGCCCGCCCATTGCTTTCATTATTGTGCCCTCCCAATGATTTTGAGAAACCTACACCTATGAGCACCCTATTCAAAGCTGAAGCAAAATGTGAAGGGGTGGGATATTATGGACCGGTTGAGTTGACATGGAAAGACCCAGCATGATGCACCTGCACACTGAAACGCGCTCAAGACGAGAGCATCATGCATACGCCTGAAGATTGGTGACTATCGGCTTCATGTAATCTCCATCACCCGCGGGAGCGCGCTTCGGCCCGAATTCGTCTTACCTTGTCAGCAGTATATTTCGGAGTTAAATTACAAGAGCAGGTCACAATTAAGGGCACACAACATACTGTGCAGCATAGCCAAGCATCAGCCATAAGGCACCTGAAGCATAGTACAAATACATCGAGTCAATGCCAGCTCACGCCGCCGCCGAATTTAAACAGTCCGTTCCGTTGACCGGGCCGTGTACTATTGCCACATAACAGGCTCCCGTCGGCTTCCTCGCCGGAGCCATCCGCGCCGGGCGGTGTACTATTGCTATAAAGCGGACGCCCGTCGGCTTCCTCACTGGAGCCGTCCGCGCCGGGCGGTGTACTATTGCTATAAAGCGGACGCCCGTCGGCTTCCTCGCCGGAGCCGTCCGCGCCGGGCGGTGTACTATTGCTATAAAGCGGACGCCCGTCGGCTTCCTCACTGGAGCCGTCCGCGCCGGGCGGTGTACTATTGCTATAAAGCGGACGCCCGTCGGCTTCCTCACTGGAGCCGTCCGCGCCGGGCGGCCTTGGTCGACCAGTGTCGTGACATCATCCTCGCATGGGCAGCACACCCCTCATCGTTGTGCCCGTATTCGTTCTTCACGGGACAGTTGTTTCGTCTTTGCTGTGTCAGTTAGGGAACTAAATGCTGCTGGTTTCAGCAAGATGATTTGGCGGGTAAGTTCTCTTCGGCCAAAAGTTGTCTCATGCTGGACGATGGTAGCGGAAATGTCGTGGAGCAAGACCAGGAGGCGGTGCCCCGTCCACTATCTGAGCACACCAATGAACCATGCAAGCTCAAATTCAACTTATGGAAATGCTACAAGCTCAAGCTTCAACTACAACATGTGCTACTACAAATTCAAACTACATGTGCAATTGAAGATGTTGACGCATCTTCAGAACTACAAGACATACTTATGACTGAAATACGGTGGGTATAAAAACGAAGAACAAATACAAAGATGTATATTCGAGCCATCCACAATAGACTCGTAACTATTGCAGCATATTGTCGAGCTTTAAAACAAAGGTCATCAGTAAATAATGGCAACCAAAGGCGCACATGAATACATATAGCAATTGTTCGTACCAGTGGCACGGCAAGAGTTTGCAAGTACGATGAGAAGTCAGCAAGTACGATAAGAAGTCAGCAAGTACGATCAGAAGGCACGATCAGAGCAGTTAGTCCAGTCCCACGCACAAATGCCGCACCCCGCGGCGTGGCGACACACCGCTCATTCTGACTGCGTCTCCGCTCACAAGGGACAAATGTGTATGCGTCACGAAGTGCGCATGTGCAGAAATTTCCCAAAGCTCTCTAGTCTCCAGCTAGCGGCCGACGGACGCGGCGGGACAAATATTTACAGCGCGGCTCAGTTTGAACGGACTGGCGGTCGGGCGCCCGGACCTGGCTCCGGCGGTAGCCTGACCGTTGGCGCGCGGTTCCCGGTCCACACCGCGGCCGGACCTGGCTCCGGCGGTAACCGGACCCCGGCGGTAACCTAGCCCCGGCGGTAACCTGACCATTGGCGCGGTACCCGGGTCACACCGGGCCGGACCGGACTCCGGCGGTAACCTGACCGTTGGCGGTAACCTGGCTCCGGCGGCAACCTGGCCGCTGGCGGTAACCTGGCTCCGGCGGTAACCTGACAGTTGGCGCGGTACCCGGGTCACACCGTGGCCGGACCGGACCCCGGAAATAGCCATAGTAGCTAGAAATGTCCTTGTTTTTGCCTACCATAGTCGGTAGAAATGCTGGCCACCGGACGTTTCTCCGATGGTGGTAAAAACCGGGTTTCAGTAAGGCTTGAAATGCCTCAAACCTTGAAAGAAAGAAAAATATTCCATTTGGACTCATAGCATGCACAGCTATATGCATCAGTGTGGCTACCGCGCACAGCGAAGCACTGGAACGAAAGTGGGGCGACGCGGCCCTGACCAATGCTTCAGGTTCACAGCAGCTGCAGCTGGGTCGTCGTCTCTTCGTACCTCTTCAAGTGGCAAGCGTGCGAAATCTACGCATGAGTAACACAATACGCAAGACTTCGGCGGACAGTATTGCTTAGATTATCGATGTGGCAATACGGTGGTCGCGTCCTTTCGGGCATAATTGTATATGCATGCAGTTGATCCCGCATGGTATACAGCTTTGGCAGGACGACTCGGTTCGTGACAAATTTGGTACGTCCAGACCTTAAAAAAACGCCTCAGCCAGAGGCCAATCCAAAGAGGTGGGGCACAGGGGTCCTCTCTGTGTTCCCTCCCCATCATGGAGATGCAGCGCCCTCCAAGGACGATTGAGTGCACCCGTTTACCCAAGAGTTAAACATTTCCATCAAAGCAAATGGCGCCCCTCCAGAGAAAACAACCCTTCCAGACAACTGCCCCGCTTCATGGAATTATCTGGATTCGCCCCTGGCCTCAGCTACATACTGGTGAGCGATGCAATACATGCATTTATTTTACATTTTACTGATAGCTCATTTCCTTCATCATGCATTTCCTGGGAAGCTGGAACGTGCACCCACATGAGGGGTCCAAGATCCTCCAACAAATTGAGGACATGATTGCAACTTAGTTTACAGCTAATGTGAACCTGAAAAATAGTAACTTGTTCACAAGCATCGAGCAGTTTAATAAATTGACCTCAGGTTAACCACAGTATCTTGCAGGACGACTTAGGTTCAAAACCCTTAAAATAACTTAAGCACAACGGTCTATCCATGTACATAGGAAGTCGGCTTGAAGTGTCTGCCGGTCACTATGCCAATTCAACCAGAACACTATCATCCAACCTTCATCCCAGTCCGACTGGGCTTGAAAAGACAGGCGCAGCGACGGATTACCGTCATCAGTGGGGCAGATTGCCACTCCCCGATAGTGTGGCAAAGTGATGGATTACCGTCAGCAGTGGGGTAGATTGCCACTTCACGATAGTGTGGCACAGCTATGGGCCACCGTCATCAGTGGGGCAGATTGCCACTTCCCGATAGTGTGGCGCAGCGATGGATTACCGTCATCAGTGGGGCAGATTGCCACTTCCCGATAGTGTGGCACAGCGAGGGATTACCGTCATCAGTGGGGCAGATTGCCACTTCCCGATAGTGTAGCACAGCGATGGATTACCGTCATCAGTGGGGCAGATTGCCACTTCCCGATAGCGTGGCGCAGCGACGGATTACCATCATCAGTGGGGCAGATTGCCACTTCACGATAGTGTGGCGCAGCGACGGTCAACAAAATCCGAATGACGGATTATTGGGTGAGCAAAGTTCTCTGCCCGCTCGACCAATCACAGTACAGAGCTACTGATGGACTGGACTGGTCCTCATCCCACCCGCCCTGTCTATTTTTACAACGTTCCGACGGGAATGTGATACACCGCAGCACGCATTTTTAACGAAGCTTTTCAAAGTACCTTTACTAGGACAAGTTTGTAGGACAGTTTGCTATCTAATTTCTTGGATTTGAACTATATTTGGCAGCTGACACCTGATAAATAAAGCTCTCCTGACAAATCAAATTTCACTTCCATAGACGTGCTAGAGGCATATGCTTCTACATACACATCGACAGCCATATGGGTGTCGATGTTGATACTTTTGAGGGGTCTCCCCCTGATACTGGGTTGCCCTCCTCTCCCCAATAATTTCAACTATTCATACGAGACCACCCATGGGGTGTCCCTATCCATTTGAATTCGCTCATTGTATCCATGCATTGTCCCTATAAATGTTGAGAAATCAACGCCCGTGGCTAGAGCTTTCCTGATTAAGGTGTCCTACTAGCGGTGTCCAGAAAATCTTTGTGGAAACGGCTAATGCCATAATGAAACACCAAAGTGAAACCTTTCATAAAACGATGCTATCGCAGACAGGGCGCTTCAATTTTTCACTGTCCAAACGATTACCACTAGCATTGCAAAGGCACAGTAACTCTGTCGGGCACAGAATATGTGCAGACAAAGGCACAGTAAGTCTGCCAAGCATAGAGTATGTGCTGATCTGCACTGGCGGGGTGTGCTGATCTGCACTGGCCGGGTGTGCTGATCTGCACTGGCCGGGTGTGCTGATCTGCACTGGCCGGGTGCTGCCCCGTCCGAGAAGTGCTCCGTGTTGACAATGCGCACGGTGAGATGGACACGGATCGCCTGCCTCATGTCCTGACCGGAACAGCTGCGTGTCCGGCGAACTGCCGTCTCCCGACGCCGCCATCTGCCGACTGTACGTCCTTGTACACGCTGATATAGCCGAACTGACGCTCGACCCTGAACCGCTGCACCTGCAATGGCGTCGGTGTGTCACCGCAGGACACTAGCTGGCTGATGCCAGGGACACTGGCTGATGGATGCTGGATAGCAAGTCGTCAGTCCTTTTACATGGTTCAGCGAAACTGTCCCATCATTCATCGGACCGTTTCATCGAATCTCTCCGCCCGTCAAAACTGACGCCAACGATGTTGAAAATGAACTGATTCGCTCTATGTATGCTGCGACCTGACATGAAGATTTTCCGCGGTTGAAAAAGACAATGAGCTGGAAGTGAGTCACATTCAAACTAGATGCGATGCAGGAATCAATTGATTCCGGGAGTCAGGTTTGACTGCAGCCTAGCTTCACCATCCACACGTTTTAAAACAAGTTATGTGCATTCTGGTATGGCGGTGTATAGTATATCCTACAACCACCTTCCTAACAAGTATTATATAATACAAACGTTGCGCGGTTCGGAGACTGACCAAAGCTGATCTTGTGTGACCTTGGGAGATCTTGTTTTAGCTTTGGTATCACAAGATGAAAATTTTGAGTGCGTTGAACACTCAACATTTAATAAAAAAACGAAAGATTGATTCCGCCGTAACCATAGTTCATACTTACAAGGCAGAATCTCATATTTCGCTGGCATTTGTCATCTGGCATGCTTTATTAGATTTTACTGTATAAAGCAGCATTGGCTGGAACAAGCTAGTTAGGCTGGGGCGTGACATGACCCCCAGGTCATCGGTTATGAGGTAAGATTGCGATGTCTCCGGTTATAATATGGGCCAATAAATGCATGTTATGTACAATAAAGAACGGGAAGAAGATGACAAAATGTTCAAAAGTTGAGGTGATCTGGGACACATGACATTTACATCTCCGAAAAATTCAACAAAGAATAATTTCTTATTCTGACATAGAAGTGATAATAAATGTTTCAGAACAAACAAAAACAACCGTCTGAATCTGATAAAGGCATAATTGGTTAATCTTTTTAAAGGTGATCTGGTCCAGCTCAACATAGCTCAGTGACCAGACATACTTTTGGATCAGAATATTCACAGGTGCCATACTCATGGAGAAAGAAGTAAGCCATGGTTCAGCCTGCTTCACCATCTCGTTTGCCTGCGCTATTTCACAAAACCGAAGAGGAATGTGAGCTGGGATGTCTGTGATAACCGAGCATTCACCGAACTTACAAATATCACCGAGCAGCTGCCCACCAAGCGAGTTACTCTACCCTCCCCAAATAAATATTAAAATGGAGGCCCAATATGCCAGGAAAACCACTCCCACTGCGCCTACCCGGTGAGGGTACCGCTACCTTCTGACCTCTGCCGAGACCGAGCCCTGGCCCGGCCCATGCCACTCACCAGGTGTCTGATGGTACACCAGGTGCTCTCGGAGACGAACACGCGAATCAGCACCACGTACATGAACACGTCCGGCCGTCGCGGCGCCTCCAGCACGTAGCAGGCGACGCTCTGCTGCGTCACTTCTGCGCCGAAGTCGACGATCAGACCGCGCGCTCCTGCCCGTCACGCGGAGCGCCGAGTCACGTGACGGTCAGCTGGACCGGTGGCCTGTCGCCGCCAATGCGTGTCGCCAACACGTTAGGAAAAACAGCGCGCTGCTAACGGTGCGGTCACGTGGCGTGTGAGTGTGCTGGCGTGTGTCGCTCCCGCTGCTGGTGCGTGCAGCATGGCGATGCCGTCCACTGTACGTCCGCTCGTGTCGCTAGGGATTACATTGTACCGTCATTACGTAATGCGTGACCCTGGCCTGATGAAGGCTCCGCGTCACACATAAAGGTATGTACTGCGTGGTGCTGTCAAGGTGAAAAGAGGTCACAGGAAATGCATGCTCCAGGAACGCAGCCTGCAGCAGTAATGCAATGACGTCGTGAGTAGGATTCAGGATAGTACGGAAACCGCCATAGCTCATGGATATGTTTCTTTCCACGTGATACATGACTATTTTCCATTGAGCGTTGGACAAATCACAATGCGCCATGCATACAGACCCATGAAACACGGGAAAAGACAGTGTAGTCGTTTTTCCTTCCCAGCATATAGGAGCGTTGCAAATGTGCGAGTTCAAGTCCACATCGGGTCAATATGACCCACCAGAGAGCAGGATGTTGAGCGCGGGGTAGGAGTGTGCTCCGAAAAAAAACATGTGCTCATTAACTGAAGTACAAAAACTATACACTTGGAGATTAAGTGTGTGTTACTTGACACTTTTCAATATCGGCATAGCAACTTCACAGGAATAGAAAGGAGTATAACGCTGGGCTCCGATTTATTTTTGATTTGCCCACTCTTCATTGCAGTCAGACTTTCCATAAACGGAACTTTATATACATTTGAAAATTGGCATGAATCCCAAACATGATAGCAGCTGCAACAGCGCACAAGTTGTATTCCAACTTGTATGTTTCGTCCTCAGATCTTCTTGACAAAACTTAATTGTCGTTGATGATAATGTCATTTAAATAAACTGTAAATAACGAAATAGAAACATCAGGATTGATGTTGTGAAGAAGTTGCTGCGTGAACGCTCAATCCAGCACTCGAACGTATAATTTCATTTGAACGATATAACCGTTCAATGACACAGCTGAGCAGTACGTGCCATGAACGTCCCGACACAACAGGCCGACACTATTGTCGGGACCCCGACACTATTGTCGGGACCACGGCACTACTGTCGGGACCAGGCACTATTGTCCGGGCCCCGGCACTATTGTCGGGACCCCGGCACTATTGTCGGGACCCCGACACTATTGTCGGGACCCCGGCACTATTGTCGGGACACCCGGCACTATTGTCGGGACACCGGCACTATTGTCCGGACCCCGACACTATTGTCGGGAAGCCGGCACTATTGTCGGGACCACGACACTATTGTCGGGACCCCGACACTATCGTCGGGACCCCGGCACTATTGTCGGAACCACGGCACTATTGTCGGGAATACGGCACTATTGTCGGGACCCCGGCACTATTGTCGGGACGCCGGCACTATTGTCGGGACCCATATACTATTGTCGGAACCCCGGCACTATTGTCGGGACCCCGGTACTATTGTCGGGACCCCGGCACTATTGTCGGAACCCCGGCACTATTGTCGGGACCCCGGCACTATTGTCGGGACCCCGGCACTATTGTCGGGACCCCGGCACTATTGTCGGGACCCCGGTACTATTGTCGGGACCCCGGCACTATTGTCGGGACCACGGCACTATTGTCGGGAATCCGGCACTATTGTCGGGAATCCGGCACTATTGCGGGAACCCGGCACTATTGTCGGGACCCGGCACTATTGTCGGGACCCAGACACTATTGTCGGGACCCCGGCACTATTGTCGGGATCCCGGCACTATTGTCGGGACCCGGCACTGTTTTCGGGACGCCGGCACTATTATCGGGACCCAGACACTATTGTCGGGACTCTGGCACTATTGTCGGGACCCAGGCACTATTTTCGGGATCCCGGCACTATTGTCGGGACCACGGCACTATTGCCGGGACCACGGCACTATTGCCGGGACCACGGCACTATTGCCGGGACCACGGCACTATTGTCGGGACCACGGCACTATTGTCGGGACTCTGGCACTATTATCCGGACCCAGACACTATTGTCGGGACTCTGGCTCTATTGTCGGGACCCAGACACTATTGTCGGGACCACGGTACTATTGTCGGGACCCCGGTACTATTGTCGGGACCCCGGCGCTATTGTCGGGACCCAGACACTATTGTCGGGACCCAGGCACTATTACCGGGACATCGACAGTATCGGAAAACTCAGCTGATCTGGAACCCACGCTTGCCTTTGTTTCACGGCCCATGGCCGCCTGGAGCGCAACGGACCGCAGCATCGATCGGTAAGTGGTACGGTGCCAGGACGGCATGAAACATGCCGGGCAAGCCCTCCTCCCTCTGGCGTACGCTTCCTTCGGATACATCGTGGGTGTTCATAGGGACTACAAACACGACAACGAATGTCTGACATTTCGTGTATCATTCGGAGGATCGGTAACAGTAATTGCCGACATATATATATACATATATATATATATATATATATATATATATATATATATATATATATATATATATATATATATGCCGACATATATATGCCGACATATAATGCTGGCGTTCGATGTTTACAGAGGTTTGCACACCGTCACGGGGTTATGCTCTGCCCAGAAAACTGAGACTGCCCGGCAATTCTCCACAAATGATCTCCGGGACCGAATCCAAAAATCGATCGCTGACAAACGGCGGCGGCATCGGAGCCGGATCGATTCAGGAAGTCTGCCCCGGAAGCATGGCAGTCACCCGGAGCGCAGACTTGGTAATAATCCTACCAGCAAACACGAAAGTGATGTTCTGCACAGCGCCTCGTTCAATGCCGACTTTCACGGCTGCATGTTTGGCCACTCGAGGTCGCCTTCGAATAATGGACAGCAACTCCCCAAACGAATCACGTGCGGGCTCGAACCGTCTACGGCGACTTCACCCGGTCACGTCTGTGTTGCACAAACGTCACGTCACGTCAACAGAGAGCAAAGGCCACGCCATTCATACCTTCCAGGTGACGTGGTCGCGATTTTGTCCGCTTAGCCTTCGCCCGACCGGTTGTTTTGCGATGCCAGTTTCGACTGGGCAGGGAGGTCTTTTTGGACCCCCTGATTTTAATATTGTGCGATGGAGCGAACAACAGAAGACACTTCGTTGCTAAATCGACACGCGAAATAAGTAAAAAAAACAACGTTTGATGCCAGGTCAATTATCAAGGTCAAGGGGCGGGGCCTAAAGCCTCGCATGCATTACGGTTTAATGTGTGCTTTCCGGCCAACCACTGTGAATTGGTATGGATGCCGGGTATTCAGTTTTCCTATTCACAACAACATATGTCATTTCAATACCATTTCAGGGTCTCGATCAGGTCACAAGATCACCTTGGATCATTGACCTCAGAGGGCCTGTGGTAACCTTTTTGACCTCGGTGTCTTCATTTGGTTTTTTTGTATATGCTTTGAATTATAATACAGCGATCATTTATCCCAGAGAAGTACAAATTTGTCATCTTAACTTCGGAAAACCCAAAGTCAAAAGCAGGCGTCATGGTGGACTTGATCCAAATGCGTCGAGTTATTGGGTTATCTTATTAAGCAATAAGTGGTGCATTGTACAATGAGTGACAAATATGCAAATATGTATTATGAAATGAGTGGTGTACCACACCAAGATACATGAAGCTCACAATATCGCTGAAATTCGCCCCAAGCCCGCCCCTCGATTTTCCAACTGAGATAGGAATCCCATTAAGTGGTGTGTTGAACGGCCAGTCATCGATAGTCACAACAAGTACCTGTTGCACGTGGATGCACAGCACCGCATAAGCTCACGGTCCCAACCGCCGCCAAGCCATCACACGTCTTCTGAAGGCTGACGAAGGGGGCACGTAACAATATGCTCGCATGACAATTTGTCAATCACAACATGTCATAAAATGGTGACAGGGTCACCGTCAAACAATATGAATTATGAAGTCGGTTGAAGATCACTGGTGAGCTTTGCAAAAGATGTGACACCAAACTAGCCACCTCATGAGGCCTCCAGCTAGGATTGCCAAGCACGCGCGAAGTTCAGGCCAGCCGCCACTTCACCCATCGCCCATGGGCGATGGATTCCCACTGATCCCACCGCAGTTTCCCCAGTTCCCACGGCAGTGGGGACTGGACCCAAGCGCACCGTTCCGAATCGCTTCATCCCAAGGCGATTGATCGCTAGGGCGAAACGTGGTAAAACTCGATTCCCAGCACAGGCTCGAAGTCGCCGAAAAGGTTAATTTCCATCGCCTGAAAAGGCTAATGTTCAGGCGATGACAAACCGACGCCAGCCCCGTGTGCACGAAGCCGCCGATTTCCTCGCGAGCCGCCCCACCTGTCCAGGACTTCCAGTGTCGCACCAGCTCCGGCTCCGGCTCGGGCCGTATCGACCTGAACGCCATCAGAATGCAGGCGGTGTCGGCCGAGTCCTCGGAAATGTCGCTCTCGTACTTGTGCACCTGTCGGTACAAACCTGCCGGATCGAGCAGCCGAGTCAACATTCGGCACGTGCAGAAAGCATTTTTGCTTGTCATCGGCACATGAAGCCTCGCCGATTACCTACCTGCCGAGGCCGTGCGATACCGATTGCCACGCAGCTACACGACACAAGCTACACAGCTACACAGCTACACGAGAGACACGAACCGAGTAAAACGCTGCTGCTGGCTGCAACACAGGTGCCAACGGTTGTGTGTTGTCAGTAGTGGTCAGTGGCCACGGCACGGGTATACGAGCTTTGTAACTAACTTTGTGGCTAACTCGTAGCTTTGTATGCCTTTGGGAGAGCACTTGCCCTACCCCCAATGTTGGTTGTGCCCCCTAAAAAATCAACTTTTAATATGGGACCATATGCAGCATGCACTTCAATCATTTTGGGTCCGCTGATTGTCTTCATGTACCTATTATGCCCTCCCAATAATTTTCAGAAACATACTCCCCTGGGCAGCCGAAGGTCAGGGGTGTCGACCGATCAAGTCTTGGCAAACAACTGTGTGTTTTCCATGTTGACTTTCCGGCCGTTATATACTAGACTGCAATGGAATGGAATGAATGACCGTCTACAAGGTGATCAATGTGAATGCATTTGAGCGTGAATGAATTTAGTGAATGCAATTGCATCGAGCACAATCGATGAACGCCGTCTTTGTGACTGTTCATTGTGGGGTGTGCAAAAAGTCAACGAGTTGGATAGGATACAGACGACCGGGTCACTTCTTTGACACGCCGATCACTCGAACGAAAATGGCGAAACTGTGGAATGGTCGAGCTGCACAGTGACCGATCTGCGAAATGGTGGAAACGTCCACCTGCTAAAATACGTGCGGATTGAAATGGACATGTAGGTATCCGAATTAAGCTTCATTAGAAAGTAAATGAATTACCAAGCGAACAATTGCCATGCTGATCAGCTTCAACACCTAACAGCTACTAGAACACATTTTGTCTATAGTTCCTGTTTCATTGTGTTTTCTGCTTTTTGCATGTTGTTTCCAGAACATGTGAGCAAATTCATTGGCTTCCTTCTTCTACGAAACCACATTGAGATCAAACAATTTCGCCTATGGGTCCTGACGCCGTCCTTAACCTTCCCTTACTTCTGTCCATGGCAATAATGGCTAACATTTGCACAACAGAGGGTGCGTCCCGGTCGGTGCTGGGTGGCACGCAACAGAAGGTGCGTCCCGGTCGGTGCTGGGTGGCACACAACAAAGGGTGCGTCCCGGTCGGTGCTGGATGGCACACAACAGAGGGTGCGTCCCGGTCGGTGCTGGGTGGCACACAACAGAGCGTGCGTTCCGGTCGGTGCTGGGTGGCACACAACAAAGGGTGCGTCCCGGTCGGTGCTGGGTGGCACACAACAGAGGGTGCGTCCCGGTTGGTGCTGGGTGGCACACAACAGAGCGTGCGTCCCGGTCGGTGCTGGGTGCCACGCAACAGAGGGTGCGTCCCGGTCGGTGCTGGGTGGCACACAACAGAGGGTGCGTCCAGGTCGGTGCTGGGTGGCACACAACAAAGGGTGCGTCCCGGTCGGTGCTGGGTGGCACACAACAGAGGGTGCGTCCAGGTCGGTGCTGGGTGGCACACAACAGAGGGTGCGTCCCGGTCGGTGCTGGGTGGCACACAACAGAGGGTGCGTCCCGGTCGGTGCTGGGTGGCACACAACAAAGGGTGCGCCCCGGTCGGTGCCGGGTGGCACACAACAGAGGGTGCGTCCAGGTCGGTGCTGGGTGGCACACAACAAAGGGTGCGCCCCGGTCGGTGCTGGGTGGCACACAACAGAGGATGCGTCCAGGTCGGTGCTGGATGACACTGAGCATTTCATTCACACACGTGGTGGCCGGCCAAAGCATGACCTTTGCCGACCCACATCACATGCTGCCTGAGTAGGCTGTTTCGAAGTGAACGTCGGACGGGTGATGTGATGGTCGTGAGCAGATTAGGGAAACTGGAAAGTTTACATTTTAAGTCCAGAAGTACGAGCACAACGCGTAGGATGGGAAACAATGAAGGCAAAGGCATTGCCAGTGACAGTAGCAAAGGCAGTGTTCCCGGTACTCGGTGTACGTGTACATAAATCGTTTTTTCTTCATTTTTGAAGCGTCGGTGCAAATAACCGACCATTGTTGCCACAGGCCACTCTTCGGATTAGTGCCTGCTAGGTATCACTGGTTGCCTTCTATTGGGTTACTGAAATATATTGAGTATATATTGGGTTACTCAAATAAACAAGTTGTAAAGAATCCAGTCACCGAATGCACCGAATCGAAACAGCTCTCTCTTATGCTCTATGTCGTATGCAAAAATCATGGAAGTAGTTAGTGATCAGCACCTAAAATATTTCGTGATGAATTTGTCACGACTATGTTAAAACCTGTTCAAGTTTGAATATTTCCTCCCTCTGTTCAGATGATGCTGCACTGGACGTAACTGTCCTCTAGAACATGCGCCAGTATTCGGTACGCCGGTGTGAGTCACGCCAGACGGCTGCTGCAAGGGTCGCAGCTGTCGCCACCGCTTATTGTCCGACAGGGGCGACCTGACAGGTGTCGACAGGCGGACAGGGTCACAGGTGTCGACGAATCCGCGTGTCACCGCTCGGCGCTGGTCCGTGCAGCAGGGGCCGAGCACGGCTCGGCGCTGATTGGCAGAGCCGGGGCCAGCGATGCGGGCGTGCCCGTGCGCGTGGGTGGCGGCCCCGTGCCTCTCCCGCACCGTGGGTGGCGGCCCCGTGCCCCGTGGGTGGCGGCCCCGTGCCTCTCCCGCAACTTGGCATTTCAAGTTCGGCCCCGCTCCTGTTATCATTATTTCTGAAGTGTATTAAAGAAAACGAAGCTAGCTTTGTTGCTTAGTTCAATTGCGAATAGTTTTAATTATGCACATAGCAGAGCTTCATTGGTATGCATTCTACAGTAAAAGACGTGTTCCAATCATCCGAGCCTGAAAGGAAACCACCAATGATATCTAAGCATACGGTCATGCGTACTTTAAAAACTTACCCGAAACTGTCGTGCATGGATGAGGTAAATAGGACTTGGTAAGTTGTGTTTTCCCGCCTTTCATTTCCATTTCACTACATTTGATTCACCGGAAGCAATTATCCCAGGGAATGTCCCACAGGTTTCCAAAACAATTGGTGTTTGACGTTGCGTACAAATAAATGAGCCTTCGATCTAAATATTTCGAAAAATTCACAAAATCTTTGCAAGCTTTGATTCAAGCCCTCGAAAAAGTGTAGGGTTCGGCCCTCACTCATGCTCTCATAGAGCATCAAAAGGCACTGCACGCGCGTAAGGTATGCGTGATTCCGATAATACAATCACGTGAAAATAAACGTTGCCTCCAAATACTCGCCTGGACTACCTCCGCTTCCTTTAGTTATCCCGGACGAAGCAAGTTGCAATCTGTCTTTGAATGCATGCTAGTCATGTTACTTCGAGTAGTATCCGTCACTTGCGGTGTATTACAAACATATATTTGTGTTTCAAATCGGTCCACATGGCACCGTCATTTTGACCAACATGTCTCAAACACCATTTGTCCCACGGAGATGGAGGTCAGTAGCGAACACCTCACCTGCTAGGCCGTACTCTTTACTCATGTGTGCAAATGTTATTCAGCGATGAGTCTGCAATATTTAGTTACTATTATCTTGTGTGCGTCTGCTATATTTCACGGTGAGTTATCTTGCAAAGTATTTGCTACATTCATTGTCAGTTTCATTGCGTATGTTCCGATATATTTCAGTTAGTTTCCTTGTGATTGGTCTGCTATTTGTTGCATGATCGGTTACCTTGGGTTGTGTCCGCTATGTCCCCCAGAAAGTCGGTCGGCAGAAACGGAGGCTGGCCGAGTTTTGGCCCCAGCATGGGCCGCAAGGCTGAAGGACTCTCCTCCAGATGGAACACCGGGAACTGACCTGCTGCCGAACACAGACACAGCCCCGCCTTACGATGGAACACCGGAAACTGACCTGCTACCGAACACAGACACAGCCTCGCCTTACGATGAAGCACCGGGAACTGCACTTCGGCTGAGCACAGAAACGGTCTCGCCTTATGGTCTGGCCTTGTGTTCATGAGTGTCACCACGGCGCGGGAAAGAGGACTCGTCCCTAATATTGGTGAGATTGCATTCACCTGTGGCATGCATATAAAATATCAAACTAAAACCCTCTCGTCCCCTCTCCTGATATTACAATCTTCTGTGTCTTAGTTCATTTCACATTTGGGAGGAATGTGGAATTTAGGATAAAGAGATAATGCTAGATAAAAAACGAAGCTACGGATAAAAAAACGTGTTAACAGGAAACTATTCAAGTAATTAGAGTGGAACTAAAGCTTACACTTGGTATATTTCGGTTGAGGTTTGTCCTGACTGAAACGATGCGCGACTCTTACCTTCCCAACTTTAGCGCGGTCTGATCTTACGGGTTGGATGACATTGAATCAGAAGCTAGGCCTAGTTTAACATGTTAACTAGGTGCACCCCCCCCCCATCTCCTCAGTAATCAGTACCCATCCCTCAGCAAACTTCTTCCTTTATTACAGGAAAATTCGCTGATCGCTACGAAATTCAGGATTTCCATGTATGTTTATGGCCTTCATTCCCCATAGTGAACGACCATGAAAACATGCCCTGAACTCAGAAGAGGTGACTTCCGCATGAGCTAACGGGGTATGAAAACACACGAGACTCACGAGAACACATAACACGTACAAGAGCACACGAGACGCACGATAACACACGGGACAAAACACACGAGACATGAGAACACACGAGACACGAGAACACACGAGACGCACAAGAACACACGAGACGCACAAGCACACACGAGACAAAAACACACGACACGCAGTCCTTTCGAAACTTGCCCACAACTCAATTATGAAGTCAACAATTCGGTCCCTTGTCTTCAACACATCAACTGTTTGTAGACTACGACGTGGAACCTCCATGGCGAGTCACGCATCATTGGGATACAGCATGAAGCTACTGCCGTAAAGAAAGCCAGGACGACATTTGCATTCTAATAAAAATAACACGATGCAATATCACTTAATATTAACATGTCGCTGAGTGTAGCAGCCAAACAACCGCTACAAATGACTGCCTGTCTTCCATTTTCACGGTAAGAGGCGTATGTCCGTATTGTCCCCTTCCCCCCCGCACCTGGATTGGCTGGTGAATACACACGCCTGGTGTAGCCAATCAGGAACAGAAATAGATAGCATGGCACGGTCCCCGGCTTGTGCTCTTGCTTACCGCCTTTCCGGAACATGTCGTCCGGTTCGTTTGTGACGAACAGCGAGCCGCTCCGCTGAAACCTGCCCGTGCTGCGGATACGCGCGATCAGCCGCTGGTTGCCTTCGTCCGTGTCGTCTTTGGTCGGCACGAAGAACGTGAGGCAGGCCGGAGGCATGTCTTCCGTGATGACTGCCATTTCCGGTCTGTGCTGGTGCAGAGGCCCGGACCTAGGGCGGTCAGACACTGGGTACTGGTCAGACACACCGGGCAGCAACAGCCAATAACATCGAACAGCAGCGGTTAGACAGACTGGACAGCAGCAGCCAATCAAACCGATCAGCAGCAGTCAGACAGACTGCACAGCAGCAGTCAGGCAGACCGGACAGCAGCAGTCAGACAGACCGAGCGGCAGCGGTCAGACAGACTGCTCAGCAGCAGGCAGGCGGACCGGACAGCAGCAGTCGGACAGACTGAACAGCAGCAGTCAGACAGGCCGAACAGCAGCAATCAGACAGACTGGACAGCAGCGGTGAGACAAACCGGACAACCGCGGCCAGACAGACTGAACAGCAGCAGTCAGACAGATCAGCCAATGGACGGACAGCGACATTGGCCTAGATGGAGTAGGGAATAGGATGTATGGCCACGTACGAGCGAGGAATAGGGTGCACGGTCACACACGAGAGAGGAAAACCATGTACGGGCTCGAACAAGTGGGGAATATGATGTGCAGCCACACACGAGAGGGGGATGGGCACCAGAACTGACCTGCTAGCGAACACAGACACAACATCGCCTTACGATGGAGCACCGTGAACTGACCTGCTACCGAACACAGATACATCCTCGCCTTACGATGGAACACCGTGAACTGAACTACGATATCCTGTTCTGCTCCAGGACAGCAGAACACTACAACGCACTGTCACACCAGCTCTGAGACTGCTGACTGTGCCCCAGTTTTGGCAAGCCTTGAGGCGCCTTATGTCGCAAAGGTTACCGTAAGCGGATCTGTATGTGTTCGTGTAGTGCTGTAATGTTGGACTTTTGAAGCCACGACCCCTGCTTACTGTACCATATTTTAATCGTAGTGACGAGGGGCCGTATTGTATTGTATTGTATTGTATTTACTACAGACACATCCACAGACCGCAGTGGCTATTATCGTGCCCGTCGAAATGAGTGACATCAACAGGAATGGGGATATGATAGGCGATAGGTATTGGGAAGGATGTAAGGCTGGGTGTTGAGACTGGGTAAGGTAAGGACACTGCAACATGGGGCGAGTCAGCCAGTATCGGCGCCTCGCTCAACAAACAGCAGGTAGGAGGATGTAGGAATAGGGGGACAATTAAACAAATAAATACAATCCAATGGAGAAATGATGACCTTGTGAGCTCGACATTCTTTTCGTGAGGAAAATTAAGCGCGTGTTCTCTTGTTTTGGCCTTGCATCAGCGAAGGTTCTTCACCACAAACGTCACGTTCCGTGACGGGGAAAAATCAATGTAACTGAACTAGCGATTGCTTGCCCGAAAATGTCAGCCATTTGCAGGACAAAGCTAAGATGGCTTAAATTTAACTGGCTGTTTCTTCCACACCGATCTAGATCGCCAATTCAAATTCACATGTACATGTTTCCACTTTCTTCACGCATACAGCTCACATCTTGCAAATTTACTTTCTACTTCCAAAACGCGCTAAATCGACTAGCAAATGAGACGTAGAAAAACACATCCTTCCACTTGAATCCGTAATAGCCAAGTATATCTTGGATCATCCCAATACATGTCTGTCTTTTGGAATAGCACAGAGCCTTTTGAAAGGATTTTTGAGTGTGTGGGGATCCCGATGTCCCAACCCAGTT
This sequence comes from Ashinkailepas kermadecensis, assembly GCA_034440615.1. NCBI lineage: Eukaryota > Metazoa > Arthropoda > Thecostraca > Neolepadidae > Ashinkailepas > Ashinkailepas kermadecensis. The sequence continues at coordinate 35,057 of JAOTOM010002973.1, read as the reverse complement.
GGGATCGCAAGGCCGTCGAGGTTGACGGGTCAAGTCAAGCTCCTTGCCCCGATTTCCCTCAATGTTTGCTTGAAAAACCGAAAAGTCCGGATTTAAGCCACAATGTTGGAGTGGGAAACTGCCCATGGTACCACATCCACTCATCCCCCCCCCCTCCCGTGGCAACACCAACGTCCTAAGTTACTCACTCCCCTATAGAGATATCTATTCGGATTTCATCCGCTTGATTTTTACCTGAGAGTCCAAAGTATATTCGATGATACTTGCAAGTCACATAGCCATAGGTAGGTAACGGAAAACTTTGATTCACCTTTTTTTTGCAAACGAGGAATCCGATATGGGGTGAGGGATCAAAACAGATACCAAAAGTCCATCGCAAATATAATCCTGCCTTTCAGAACATCCGTATGTAGGGGGGGGGGGATATCTGGTGAGTGTGGAAAATTTGAGAGTGTAAGGGAATGCTTTCCCCACCGAACATGTCACAAAAGGCCCTGAAATCAAATGTGCGGGCACGTGCAAGTAGGGAACAATCGTCAGACGGATTTAGACATTTATGCACTTACCGTTTTCCGATAGCACCACGACAAGCACGACTCCGATAGCACCACGACTGACAGTATGTTTTTTCTTCAGTGCGGACGCTGCCAGCTCACTCACTGCACTCCCACTCCGCGGACGGCAACTCTGCCTCAACTCCGGCAACCTTCGCAGCCGCCCAGCCGTGACCGCCCGCGCCGCGCCTGCCGCCGCCGCCGTCGGCGCCACGTCTGCCGCCCGGAGCTCGTGTTCGCCACTGGTCATGTTGCCGTGGCAACCACTACGGTTGCGACGGACCCGACATGGGAGCCTCTGGTGGCGCGTGCAAGCACCAGAGCCTCTGGTGGCGCGAGCAAGCACCAAAGCCTCTGGTGGCGCGAGCAAGCACCTGGCTTCTGGTGGTGCAGATCGCGATCAGCTACTCTAGGCGTAGACCAAGATCAAAACCTCTGATAGCGCTGGTTGGCATCAGATTGACTGGGGGTGGGTCCATATCAGAGCGTGTGTTGGTGCAGGTCATACCCTGCTGTGACGGGTCGGTACCTCAGCGTCTCATCGCGCCGGTTGACGCTTGCCGCCCTGCACCGTCGGCAACCGATAGGATTCACAGGGATTAACCGACCGATGCACATGATGGACGCTTAGCCTGCATACCGGCCCGCCGCGGGGTGGCTGGACGCTCAGCGGTTGGAACCCTCTCAACTCGAGGCTTCAGAGCTCAGGTCGGATGCTCCAACCACTTGAACTCAGAACTTTCGACAGGTAACCAGACAGGTGCCCCGGGAGTCACCACAGTGGCGACAGGTGCCCCGGCAGGTGTCCCGGGAGCCACCACAGCGGCGATAGGTGACCAGACAGCCACCACAGCGGCGACAGGTGTCCCGGCATGTGCTCCTGGAGTTACCACAGCGGCGACAGGTACCAGGACAGGTGTCCCGGAAGCCACCACGGCGACGACAGGCGCTCCGACAGGTGTCCCTGGAGCCCCCACGCGAGCTTCCGCAGCATTTCCATCATGTTAGTGTGGTGTCAGTGTTGTCACCAAACGGATACCAGCAAACAGGTCGACGAGCAGTTTTTATGCGGTCGATCCATTGCTGTAATTGTTCGGCAGACAGACTGCCTGTGAGTTATGGAGCTCTCCTGCTGCAAGCGCAGAATCGGGCACTACTCGTACAGGGAATTTGCGGATCAATCACAACATCCTCTCTCGACATCCCGCGAATACGGGCCATTACTTTTCGCAGAAGTGCAAGAATTTCAGAGAAGTGACACCTTTCGTCGGACCGGCACTGGCTGCCAGACTTCAGGGCTCGCAAGTCACGTGGTATGACGACATGACCAATGACCGGAGGCTAGCTGGCCGGCCTCAGCAAGCTGGACCGACACAGATTCGGGTATAAAAGCCGTTGAGAGAAAGTAATTGAACACAGGGGCGACGGCCGAAACACAGACGGACCGCCCCACCCGTCGGCACCAGGGAACCCACCCGTGAACACAGACGGACCGCCGTACCTCCACATCCGTCGGCACCAGAAACCCATGCACACAGACGGACCGCCGCACCACCACATCCATCGGATCAATACGCCATCAGCTCGGAGGCCATATTGCATTGAATTGCGTGCCGGAATAGCTCTGGCCTCTCCAAAGTCGAGCAAACACCAGTATCGTGCTGGCTTTGCAGGGCCATTGCTAAGCGGCGATGGATGCCATGGCTTCAATTAACGTTGGCCGAACGTCTGCCAGAAGCTGTCTGGAATAAGAACCTGGAGCAGAGGGGATCTGCTACGATTATCACAGCATCTGGATGTGATTAGAACAATATTATAGTGTAGGTAAGCTTGGGCATGAGCGACTTGGGTGGCGTCATTTCGCACACCCGACCGGCCAGCAGACCACAGTCGCCTTGCTGGTGGGTGCTCGTACATGTTTCCGGGATCTTCCGGCCAAACCGAGTGCTCTAACCGGGCCGATAGCAGAAGGCAGCACGGCACAGGCTGCTACCGATCATTTCCGGCAACACCACCTAGAGGCTGGCGTTCGCAGATGGACGCACATTTCCAGGCGAGGAATCTCCTTGCAGTTTATACTTTTAATTTAGACACCTAACGAAATTTCTCTTCCATCTATGAAAATTGCCACTGGGAGCGAATGGGCAGGCCAGGGAAATTCGCCTACCTGCTGGCGATAGTAAAACGTGTGCGGCGAGATATCCGCTGCGGGATGCCGATGTCGGATCCTCGCGTGGGTACTTGCGCGACAACTTGGTGGAGTCATGACCGAAGCCAAGCTTTTGTGATGCAGATTTCAACGCTACTCACATTTGAACGTTCCACAGGCCCTAGGATGACCAGCGAAAGTAAACATGGAAACTGCTTCGCCTTCGCGTTACGATTTACTTCACAAGCCGTGCTTTGACAGCCTGCATCTGCATTCCACCAATAATGACGAGCACAGACATTTTCACAAGTTTATTTGAAAAATACGATCCTGTACAGAGTACTCGCTAAGGAGCACAAGCTTCGAAGCCAATGGCGCCCACAAAAGATCCAACTACAGCTCAGCATCATGCGCAAAAGGTACGACAGTTTCCGGACTTGGTATGACTCGGCTGCATGCCCGCTGCGCTGAGAGAACACTTCAGATCGCAGTTAGGTTCCAAAGAAAACGCTGGGCGCTAACTGACGCCTTGTTACTGATAAGTGGGAGTGTGCAATACCTTGTGACAAAGACGCTCAGCAACTGGATGGCAGGCAGCCCAGCGGCCAACCTGATTAACTCGGGCCTTCCGTCGACGCGAATAATCAGTCGGGCCTCCGGCCGACACCAATCACCATTACTCAGCGCCCCGCCCCGGCCCGCCTCCAGCATTGATATTCCAAACAGCTGTCTCATAATGCTAGCCTTAAGAACATCATGCGCTGAACATTTGCGACATAAGTGGAGGAAGACTACTAGAAAACAGTTAGTTGAATTTCCTTGCACAAGTACCATTGGACAGATGAAAAGTAGTGCGCACCTGACCTTACTCTGCCCGCGGCTAGTTAGTCACGCTAGATCACTATCGAAAAAGACTAGTGCTCGCAATGACCGGCATACCAGAAGCGTGGCGAGGGAGTTGGACCTACTGACTATGTGAACCATCGCATCACACAGAAAATACGTCAGCTCGTGGATATTACCCGACCCAGGATTCCCAGGTAAGTTCAGCCGCCACTAACGTGCAGGAAGTAATAATCGGAAGGAAAACGATGCTCAACATATCGCAGTGGTCATCAAGAAGATGCTCGAAGCAGTTATAAGAACCTTGGTATTGAAACGATCTGCACTCAGTAATGGGCAGTAGATATCAACATGGAAACATTCTTCGCACCAGGAAAAAAACTATGACTTGCGAGCTTTGCCCCGGCCAGGCCTGCGCACGTTCGACGCAGCCGGTTTCGACAGGTTCTTCACGTCGACACCAAGTCGACCAGAGGGTACGCTGTCCACTCCCTTCGCCAGCTCAGAATAGACCAGATGGCTTTCTGGCTTCGTCGGCACATGGCGAGGCCGATCTCGGGACGCCACCCTCGGCGAAGGCCAGCGGCTGCACGGCTCGCCAGGTCCAGGCGGAATCCGCAGGAATTGGCGCAAAATGTCGATTACACCGACTCATTAAAGCGGGCTATCATCGACTTAACGTCGTCGTAGCCGGGTCGGCTCTGAAAGGCACCACACCCGCGTCAGTCGATCGATCGATGCCTAGTCGGTTACATGCACTGTACAACCACGTCAGAAACTCATCCTCAATGGCAACAGAGAACACTTTCTGGTTCTCCCATTACAAATACCGAGCAACAACACATGCTCGGACAAATAATCTACGGAAGAGATGACACCAAGCAAATTGCGACGACATCCTCGAACAGATCTCGTCGTTGAGTCTGCATGTCAGGTGCCCCCAGGCGACACCAGGCGAGTGACACCGACAATGTTTCGGCCTTCCTATAATCAACCATCGACAGTTAAATAAAAAATATGAAGTAAGCGTTGCATTACAGAAAATTAGTTGCGCCTAACTTATCGGTAACCAAAGAGGCAGATCACTCAGCAGATATTAAAAAAGTGTGCTCTCCGCGAGATGATCAGAACATGGAATGTTAAAGAGAGGGTTGCTTAATGTTCATGCCTGTGTACACACGCGATGGGCCAATTACCATGACACGAGGCGTTTATTTCAGGCGACAGGCTGAACACCTTATTGCTAGATATATAGGTATATCTGAAGACTAGGCAGAGGATACAGCCAACAGAAAACACCACCACCAAAGCATGACCAATGCATGGCGGCACGGGATTGGGAACAGCTCAGTCATAATAATGCTCCGGTACCCTCAGGCGAGGGAGAAATTCACCCCTCCCCAAAGGGTGCAGAGAGTGCCTATAAGAAGCAGAAAGACAGAACGCCAACCGACGTTTGTGATTGCTAAGTATATGGCACTTGCATTCCGACAATTTGCCGACTCCTAAATGGAAGTGTCTTAAGAAACCTCTTCATTCTGGAAAACCATTCTGGCTTGCAACGGACGGCAAAACAGAGTCGAGATCACTTCTTAGTAGACTATGGATTCATCCGACGCAACATGTTTTGCATGGCACAGTAAGCCTTCATTCTTTGGTCAGTGTCAACCATGGCATGCTTTTGAAAAATTACCTCTTGTAACTGTGAATCCCCAACTTCGATATCTCCCACCAGACTGTACTACCAATCACCAGGGTTAATCGTAATTGAAGTCTGCGTGCAGGCAAGCTTGAATTGCATCACTACGTGTTACACCACATCGAAAATTCAGCCACCATCTCCGCTCGGGTTAGTGCATGTGCAGGTGCTCTGGCTAATAAGAAAAGCGGAAAGCACGTACGACCCCCAAAACATGCTGAGGGGTACATACGTCCTTGGGCACCTCGAAGAACTCGTCGTCCCAGCTGGGGAAGAGCGACTTGAACGACTTGGGCTCCTGACCCTCTTTGACTTGGATGACAGTGGCGTCCTCTCGCGCCGAAGGATCCGTCTGTACGAACTTCTGCGGAGGCAGGCAGACGATCACCACACAGCCCCTCCCCTCCCCCAGTGCAATGCAGCTCGCGACAAATGGTCCGTCTGTTGCAGAGCTGAACAGACGCCACATATCCCCACAAGCTGAGTGCGAACTGGACAAATGGTACAATCTAGTAGCGTGGCTGTCTCATAGAAAAGCAAACCAAAATTCAAATGTGATAGCACACGGAACGTCCATGTGCATATTTTAATTGTGGAATTTCGAATACACGCAAATTGGTGACATCCATCCAGAGCGAGCGCCCGCAGCAACGCGGTCAACACATGACTCATCTAAAACTGATCACCGACGCGTCGCACATAAACAAACGGTACCACGTTCGTGCCACACCCATCCCACATCCTGAGCACCAAAAATATCCGCAAAGGAGCATAGTACCATGTCGGAGCTACACACATTCCCACGGCCAGAGTTCAATGGCCTTGAGCAGCTCCGTTGCCGTCTGTGGCAACGACTCTGCTGCCACGTCGAGCCGTGCTCTGTGCAAGTGCGCAGTACTTTAACTATACGGCAGGCATACATACATACATACATACATGTGCGTGCGTTGGTGTGTACATAGCTATGTTGGGATGAGCCTGCTGTAGGCTACACAGCTGGGACAAAATCAATAACATCACTAAATCAAGGACCACGACAGGTCGATACAGCCGACCGACACATTATGTTTCAGACACTTCACATAAATACAGTCGACAGGGACATTATGTCGCGCTGACGCTTCGCAGCAATTCGCTGCCGCACACCCTTCGATCCCCGTCGGCAATGTAAACAGCGATCGGCGCCGCCCAAAACCGGCGGCGCGTGTGGCTTGCAACACGATACCACATTTAAAATGCACTACGCAATATCAATCGGCCAACTATCAAAGCGTTCGCGAAACAACCACCGGTGTCGAGCGAGCCACCGCCCCACCGTCCACCAGCCAACCCTCTCAGAGTGCGTTCAGCACGGGGCGCGACACGAACCTTGGCCACCTCGAACGACTTTTCCTTCTCCATGGCGGAAGCGTCGCTTCCGATCCAGACGTACACCTCGTCGCCGGTGTCCACCAGCATCACGTCGTCGTCGTTGAGGTCCTGTCGATGTCGCCTGGGGCGTTAGTGTCGGCCCCGCCACCTGGCCCACAGACGGGGCACCGCCCCGGCGCCTCTCATACATATTTCAGCGGTAGTTTGCCGCATCCCGTCGGCCGGCAGCTAATTTGCACCCGGCCGCCGCCGCGTCGATCGACAACCAATTTGCACCCGGCCGCCGCGTCGATCGGCAACCAATTTGCACCCGGCTGAAATGCTACGACCATGTGGAGACGCATTTGGCGCGCCTATGGACAGGAGCCGGCCAGTGAACTTTACCGAGCCGCGTTTATCGACAACAGCTCAACCAGCATGGGACAGCAGTGGCGGTCATTGTCAGTTGCCGCACTTCAACAATCAGTTATCCTTGTGCGGGCGGGCGAAGGGCGCGTGCACCTTTTTTCCGAGGAAGCCTTGCTACACACACTAATATTTTATTGTCTCTGAATGCAACCTACCAACACAGTAATATTAACCCAACCATTGGAGCATTGCAGTCATTAATATAGTGATTGTAAACATTGAGAAATAACAGGCAATGGTATTATCAGGGTATGAACTACCAATTCACCGAACAAAATTTCAGACATCTTGCACATATAGTATCAGTGGGAGAGTGCGATGCACGCGCACGAGTGCAGAGAAATACTCACGCCCTGCTCGAACCCATCCACGTCGTCGACGATGAAGCTGCCGGCGCTGTTGATGCGACAGTGCACCATCTTCTTCCCACCGCGCGGCAACTTGGCCTCGTGGTGACCGATCTGGTCCGGCGACGCATCCAAGGCGCTCCAGAACTCCTCCGGCTCCTCACCCTGGCACCACGGATCACAACTATGACGAATGGTCGATAATTCACACGGCCGCTGCGACGAGGTCACAGCCGCGACGACACGGTCGTGAGGTCACCTCAAACAGGTCACTGGTATGGGGTCGCAATCACGAGATGGGAGCCACTGTATCACGGTTGGTGAGTGGGTCACGGAGTCGTGATCACGAACCTTCACCGCAGCCATGGCTACGAGGTTAAGGCCACGAGATCACGGTCCTCAGCCTATTGGAAACCAATTTCGAACGATTATTATCATTTTTACTGTTATGAGGACAGGGTAACGACAAGGCCACGGTGTTTAATATGCAGGATAACGATACATCAAAGCTGCGGTTCAACTGAACCTTAGACGAATTGCACTCAAGATTGTGACAACGGGAACAACTGGACAGCTGGTGAGAGTCACGTCAGGCATTCGTCCGCTAGCAGAGCATCGGCAACCGGGTACAGCGAGTTCTGCTCACCTGGCTGATGACTGTGGGCTCGCGGTCCGGCGACACGATGGCGGCGATGCTCGGAGCCACGGCCTTCTCCTCCTCGCACGCTTGCTGCAACACCACAGCGAACACAGTCAGCCGGTAGGTGGTCAGACAGGTGTACTACAACTGGGCAGGTCACCACAGCGAACACTGTCAGCCGGCAGGTGGTCAGACAGGTGTACTACAACTGGGTACGTCACCACAGCGAACACTGTCAGCCGGCAGGTGGTCAGACAGGTGTACTACAACTGGGCAGGTCACCACAGCGAACACTGTCAGCCGGCAGGTGGTCAGACAGGTGTACTACAACTGGGTACGTCACCACAGCGAACACTGTCAGCCGGCAGGTGGTCAGACAGGTGTACTACGACTGGGCAGGTCACCACAGCGAACACAGTCAGCCGGTAGGTGGTCAGACAGTTGTGCTACAACTGGGTACGTCACCACAGCAACACTGTCAGCCGGCAGGTGGTCAGACAGTTGTGCTACAACTGGGCAGATCACCACAGCAACACTGTCAGCCGGCAGGTGGTCAGACAGGTGTACTACAACTGGGCAGGTCACCACAGCGAACACTGTCAGCCGGCAGGTGGTCAGACAGGTGTACTACAACTGGGCAGGTCACCACAGCGAACACTGTCAGCCGGCAGGTGGTCAGACAGTTGTACTACAACTGGGCAGGTCACCACAGCGAACACTGACCGCCAGCTGGCGGACACAGACTACACAAACAGCGTGACTCGCAGCCCGTGCTACAACTGGGAAGATCAGAGGGGTGGCTCCTGTGCGATAAACTAGCCAACGGTCATTCAGTTATGCACTGATCAGCACAGCTACGTACTGACCCACCCGGATACGTGCTGCCGCTAATAATTTCGGCCTACCAGCATCGCGATTCTCTGGCACTCCTTGCTACCATGAATGTTCCAGGCTAATTTGTCACCAGCCGCGACCACCGAAGACGTACATATTTTGGATCACTCACAGTATCTATCATTTACTATCCTTTCGACACTCAATGGACCAAAACGCCACCTTTCAGAACGGATCACGAGCCCCTGCCGCCAATACACAACACTACAGCCTGCGCACCGGACCGCCGCGCGGCGCCACCTCACCTGGCCGGTCCAGATCCACGTGTTGGTGGGCGTCTCCAGCACGAACACGTCGTCGGGACTGAGGTGGGCGGCTTGCTCTGGCACCTGGACAGCGCGCGTGTCCGCCTCGCTCAGGCCGCGCACGTGGAACAGACGCGTGCCGTCCGCGTCGTACGTGTCCATGTCGTGCACGTTCCGGAAGGCGCTGGCATGGCCGCCCATGAACACCACCATCTTGCCTGAATGCGCGGAGGATCAGATGGAAGTGGTCAGAATGTGGCTGTGGAGAGCCACCGACTCGATAGACGATAGTCGCCGACTATCGTAGCCTCATGTGCAGCACAAACACCAAGGATCACGAACGAATTTGCATTCAAGGTAGGCCAAGGTGTTTTACACGCTTGAGGGGCAAGTGTCCCCTCAATGTTGGCTTAGCCCCCCGCCCCCAATAATTTAGCTTTTAACATGGAACCATATGGGGTGTGCTCCTCCAATCCATTTGGGCCTGCCCGTTGCCTTGATATAGCGTTATGCCACGACGTAATTGAATCGGCTCAATATTCCATCTCGCTTCCTGTCGCATTCGGACACTGGTCACCATTTCGCGAGTGGTTCGTACCCTTGAAGAGCATGAGGAAGTGTCGAGGCTCCTGTCCCTGGGCGACGCGAACCTGGACAGCCTTGCCGCACAGGTCGCCATCCATTTTGACTGCCTGCAGAGCGGACGCGGCTTTCTCGTCCTGAGAACTTTCGTTGCCCTGCAAAACGGAGGTGAACTAATGAGAAACCTCGATCATGGAAAACAGTTCCAACAACGAAACCTGCAATACAAATTACGAACAGTGCGGAACAGACCAAGGAATCTGATCGTGCTGCAAATGATGATAAATGATGGATAATGAAGGCAGTAGGCGGACCCTCCGTTCTTCCCACTATTTAAACTACCTTTCTCAACTGCTAACTAGGAGAGATGCAGTGTTAAATGATCGCATGTTAAATATGCACTCATACCAAACATCTGGAGAGGTTAACGTCGGAAAGAAGTCCTAAACCGCTGATGTAGGGGCGAATCGACTGGGTTGGTCAGGACGCCCACTCAAACCACCGGAAAGTAAAAGCGCTAATGAGTCACCCGTATACAGAGTTACGGTATTGGACAAACCAATGCATGATGGCTGTTCGGCATTACCCGGACACATGCTGACGAGGCGATGGGTAGCGGCGCACACAGCAGTCCAAGTCTGACCTGCCAGAAGTAGACGACATACTGCTCTCGGCCCTCCTTCTCGTAGGTGTACTTGATGACGTACGAGTCGCCGCCGAAAAACATGCCATGAGCCTCCTCGGCCACCGGAGCCAGCTCCATCTCCTCAATTCTGAGAACACGCAAACAGGCGCATCAATTGACCAGCTCTACACTGCACTACAAACTGAACTTCCCCAAGGTCCCCAATGGTTTCGGTGTAAGTTTGCGAGGCTTGAGAATGCCTACGCTTTACACGTGGTGTTTCTGCCAATGCATAACAATGAGCCTGTTGCTAGATTTGTACACGGTAAGTGGCGTTCAAGCCTGGGCCCGCTTGCACAAAACTCCTTTTTAGTTAGTTATTTGGGTTTTAGGGCGCCTCGACTACTGAGGTCATTTTGCGCCCAACAAAACTCATTTTTATGCACATCTAAGAAAGGGCGCTACATAATATTTGGCTGACTGACATGTACACTGCATATATAATATAAAACTTAATTTCTATATCTAACTGAGAAGACAAACAAATCTTTACATGGTGGCGTCCTCGTAATACACAATTTTGCAATTTCTCGCTAAAATGTACTAAAACGAAAGATACGTGCTTGCAGTTTAATCCATAATTTCATATCTACAGTTCAAACAGATGGAGGTGCAATGGTGTCAAGTGTCAGTTGTAATCCACTACATAAACCGCAGCGGCAGTACAGCGAGGTCAGCAGCGTGACATGCACCACTCACCTGAGTATCAGCAGCGTGACATGCACCACTCACCTGAGTATCAGCAGCGTGGCATGCACCACTCACCTGAGTATCAGCAGCGTGACATGCACCACTCACCTGAGTATCAGCAGCGTGAAATGCACCACTCACCTGAATATCAGCAGCGTGACATGCACCACTCACCTGAGTATCAGCAGCGTGACATGCACCACTCACCTGAGTATCAGCAGCGTGAAATGCACCACTCACCTGAATATCAGCAGCGTGACATGCACCACTTACCTGAGTATCAGCAGCGTGACATGCACCACTCACCCGAGTATCAGCAGCGCCAAATGCACCACTCACCTGAGTATCAGCAGCGTGACATGCACCACTCACCTGAGTATCAGCAGCGTGACATGCACCACTTTCCCGAGTATCAGCAGCGCCAAATGCACCACTCACCTGAGTATCAGCAGCGTGACATGCACCACTCACCTGAGTATCAGCAGCGCCAAATGCACCACTCACCTGAGTATCAGCAGCGTGACATGCACCACTCACCTGAGTATCAGCAGCGCCAAATGCACCACTCACCTCAGTATCAGCAGCGCCAAATGCACCACTCACCTGAGTATCAGCAGCGTGACATGCACCACTCAACTGAGTATCAGCAGCGCCAAATGCACCACTCACCTGAGTATCAGCAGCGTGACATGCACCACTCACCTGAGTATCAGCAGCGCCAAATGCACCACTCACCTCAGTATCAGCAGCGTCAAATGCACCACTCACCTCAGTATCAGCAGCGCCAAATGCACCACTCACCTGAGTATCAGCAGCGTGACATGCACCACTCAACTGAGTATCAGCAGCGTGACATGCGCCACTCACCTGAAGATCTCGACGGTGCCCGAGGCGTCATCGGGCATGAAGCCGATGGCACTGCCAGCCGACTTCTGGACGATGTGGCGACGCTCCTCCGGGGAACGCGCCGACAGATCCAGATTAGGCAGGCTCTCTGTGGCACGGCGCAGGGATATGACAGTATGGCACAGCACAGGGTGTGGTCGTGTGGCACAGTACAGGGACATGCCAGCATGACAGCACAGGGACATGCCAGCATGACAGCACGGGGATATGGCAGTATGGCACAGCACAGGGTGTGGTCGTGTGGTACAGCACAGGGACATGACAGCATGGCACAGCACAGGGATATGGCAGCATGGCACAGCATGGTGTGATTGAAATTTAGGGGCGCATCGACTGCGTCGGTCATGCAGCACAGGGTGTGATCGTGTGGTACAGCACAGGGATATGACAGCATGGCACAGCACAGGGATATGGCAGCATGGCACAGCATGGTGTGATTGAAGTTTTGGGGGCGCATCGACTGCGTCAGTCATGCAGCACAGTGTGTGATCGTGTGGCACAGCACGGACATGACAGCATGACACAGTACAGGGATATGGCAGCATGGCACAGCATGGTGTGATTGAAGTTTAGGGGCGCATCGACTGCGTCAGTCATGCAGCACAGTGTGTGATCGTGTGGTACAGCACAGGAACATGACAGCATGGCACAGCACGGATATGGTTGGTTATTGGTTTTACGACACGTCGACCGTTGAGTCATGTAGCATCGCCAATCTCTCACGCCGATTGATCGCGGGCGAAGAGTAGCGACAGGTGAGACTCGAACCCACGACCTTACGATTGTGAGACGAGCATCTTACCCCTAGACCACTCGTCCCCAGCAGCATGGATATGGCAGCATGGCACAGCACAGGGTGTGATTGGAGTTTAGGGGCGCATCGACTGCGTCGGTCATGCAGCACAGGGTGTGATCGTGTGGTACAGCACAGGGATATGACAGCATGGCACAGCACAGGGATATGGCAGCATGGCACAGCACAGCACAGGGTGTGGTCGTGTGCTCCGTAAAAAAGGCGTGACTGGTGATCAGGCCCGGATGATCCGCGTGGTGGCGGTGGATTTGTGCTTAGGGCGCGTCGACTGCGTTAGCCATTTTGCGCCCATGCCCGAGTGCATGATCACTTTGCGTAATTTCGCCCGGATGATCCGCGTATTCCTGCGGCCACGAACGTTCAGTGCGCTGTGCCGACATGAGACACGAAGTCGCGAGACAAGACACTGTCCGACACAGGACACGAAGTCGCGAGAAGAGGCACAGCCTCGCGATCGATTCATGTCCACACCTCAACTCATTCTACCTGCAGCCTTCCGCCGTTCACTTTGGATGCTGACGTCGACCAGCAACACTAGTCGCGGCAATGCAAGACTGCACAACACACGGCACAGAAGGCACGCTCGTCCTGGTTTTGAGGAATAAGTACAGCTAGGTCAACAGAACCCGATGAGCCAGCTCTCGGCAGCATACAAAATACGGAACCATGGCCAGATTTAGGCTTGCAATATCTCGGTACCAGAATGAAATACACCACTTCTTGAGTCACAACTGATGTGATAATACATTGGACAATACATCGCTCTTTGCGGTTACCATGAAATCACGAGGATCACGAGGTCAAGCGGTCGAAATCACGAGGTCAAACGGTTAGGACGCCTAGGCACAATGTTCAAGCATAATCGGAGCAAGTCACCCACAGATAGCTCGGTTCTGACCTGCTATCTGCTCCTCTGTGTAGACCTTGCCTAGCCCAACTTGAGCGTCATCGTCCACCCAGCTGGCGAAGTACTGCGTGAACACGGCCGGCTCGGCGTCCTCCACTATCCGCTCCACCTGCGACAGAGGCCACGTCAGTACTGCGTGAACACGGACGTCACTGCATCATCCACTATCTGCTCCACCTGCGGCAGAGTCAGGTCACCTCCATGGTCCAAGGTAAAGCCAGGTACAAGATCAGAGGAGAAAGTTAGTGCTGGAGGAATCAGCCCCAAATTTTGGCAACCCATTAATGCTCGAATGCCGCTCCTCACATCGCTTAAACGCAGACTCTGGGTCAACAGCTGGCATTACGATGAACTACACAAGCTGAAGTACAGATCACACACTCGCCCATTATCAGGTGAATGGGGCATGGTTCCGCACACCAATGGTAGCTGCGACAGTGCACAACACTACCGGGTCAGCCGCAGAAAACATCCTCCCCCAACCTGCCTTGGTCCAGGCGGGCAGACCCTTCTGCTCCATGTACTTGGTGGCCTTGCTGACGGCAGATTCCTTCTCGGCGCGCGTGCTGTCGCGGCCGATCCACACGAAGAAGCCGGCCGCTCCCGTGTCCAGGATGAAGCAGTCCTGCGAGCCGGACTGGGTGTGACGTCAGAGACGACGTCAGACGAGGACAGGGGGTTAGACGTCACCCAAGAAGAAGACGGCCACCCCGCGCACTCCAAGCAAAGCTAGGTACACCAAAACAGCGACCAGGAAACAAGCAGGCTAACTCAAAACTAAGTTCATACATACCCGAGAGTGAGCGGCCGCAACAATTCGGTGCATATGAGCTGGCGTCCAACACTGAACAAAAACCAATCAACAAGCATAACGGTAGTCAATTTTAGAATGTAAATTGGGACAATAATGCAAAGTGTTGTATTGCATCATAACTAACACGTTTATACAGAGACGCTTCTCAAGTCTGTTCCAGACCATCGCTCAGCCAGGTAGATCGGCACCCAGACTTTGTGGCTGCGCAACATGGATTAAACTGGTAACGAGGGTGAGCAGTGCGATTAGTCAGTGGTGGTGAGTGGCAATTTCATCTGCAATTAAACACCATCAAGTGGAGGAAGATGGAGAATCTGCCAAAAAAGGCTACCTTGACGTCAACTATCACTGCTCAACATAGGTGTTTTGTATACTTTTGAGGGGCAAGTGTCCTCTCAATGTGGGCTTTGTTCACCCCGTCAATAATTTACACGCAACGTGGTGGTACCCATTAAGGAGTGTGCCCGCCAATCCATTTGCACTTGCTCATTGTCTCCATGCAAGCCCCCTATATTATTCAGAAATCAACACTCCTGCTGCCCAGCCAGAACGGACGTGATGCAACATGCCTTTAGGAAACTTAAACAAAAGCTATACCTGAACTGAAAAGCAGGAGATGAAGCCCAGAAACCGGGCAGCAGGAGGCAAGACCTGATTCAAGGAGGCACACTGGCCAAGTGGTTAGATACCTTGTGCTAGACGAATACTTGGTAGCATGCAATAGTTGGGCACCATAAACCACGAAACGACCAAGGCAAGCTTACTGTAAACCACCATTCCGTTTTACAATTAGCACCAGTTAGTTGCATACCACACTAATCGGTAAGTCAGCATGCAGTGCTGTAGGTGCTGTAGCGTGCGGCCATGCGACTAGCAAACAAGACCAGCCATGTCATCACAAATAATAATAACGTGCGACAAACCACATATACAGAGCTTCCAGATGGCATGCAAACCCATTTTAACTTCTGGCGAGCTCAAATGGGTTAGAGCAGGCTCGACATGGGTACATGTTCTTGTACTTGTGTCTGAAGTAGATCACTCTCTTAAGCTTGAAACGTGGCAGGCTGGCATTCTATGTCATTCTGTTTAATAAGACAAGACAGCTAAGTTTGTGGTAACAAAAGCAACGAAAATAAACAAAGGCTGTGCGAGCAAATGCTATGACCGAAGTAACTACATTCGTATACAGACTGGACCACTGTGTTACGTGCAACGTGACTGATGCATCTATCAAATCAAACGAGTCCATGACATACAAATGAATTGAGCAAACATATCATCGCGACACAACTATGCTGAGTGTGCATCACGTGCGACAGTCGCGCCCTTACCTCGGAATGCAGCATGTCCTGCGTCAGGGGCCGGGCTCCCACCTCCTCCACCTCGACAGAATCGTCGCCACCGTCCGACACCTTGTACAGAGTAGCCGCCTTCTGCGGGACGCGAGGAGCAGGTGAGGACATAACAGTAACAGTTATAACAGTAGACATACGGAACTGAGACATACTTCAGACGGTCCCTGCTGTCTCCTGATACTGCCGCGTAGGCGCAATGCAGACCAGTCGGCTGGACTGGTCGTGGACTGGGGCGTACCGGTTACCACGACCTCAATATCACCACCAAGCGGTGGTCCGAGATCGACCAGTCACGCACCTGTTCGTTTCTCTCGTGACTGACGTCATCGTCCACCTCGGGCGCATCGGCCACGTCGTCGTTGGAGCCGCCACCGATGCCCTCGAAGAACGCCTCGAACAGCCCACCGTCGGCGAACTCGTCTGAAATGGAGGCGGCTGGTGAAATCGTCTGAAATGGAGGCGGTTGGTGAAACAGTCTGAAATGGAGGTGGTTGGTTAAATAGTCTGAAATGTAGGTGGTTCGTAGAAACCGTCTGCAATGGGGGTGGTTGGTGAAATCGTCTGAAGAGGTAGTTGGTGAGGAGGTTGTCTGAAGGGGACGTGGTTACAGCGGTTACAGAACTCGTCTAGACGGGAGGCGCTTAGTGGATTCGTTGGTTGGTTATTGGTTTTACGACACGTCGACTGTTGAGTCATATAGCGTCGCCAATCTCACGCCGGTTGGTCGTGGGCGAAGAGTAGCGACAGGTGAGACTCGAACCCACAATCTTTCGATTGTGAGACGAGCATCTTACCCCTAGACCACTCGTCCCCTTAGTGGATTAGTCTGAAACGGAGGCGATTAATTAGAAAATTTGTCGGAACCGGGGATAGTTAACGACTCAATGAAGCGAAGGTTATTACCGACTCACCTGCGGTGGGTGTGGGTACAAACTCAATAGAGCGTAAGTAGGCGAGAGCGCTTACGCAGATTTGTCGATTTATCGACCGCGAATGGGAGGCTCAAAGGCGGATTGTGACCGTACCAGTGACATAACATTGAACTCTGCAATCGCTGAAATTCCTATCGTTTTATTAGTCGGGAAAACGTTATCCACCTTCGCTCATTGAATTCCAGATGCACACGACTGTTCACCGACTGGTTCGTCTGCGGCTTGCACGGACGTCGGGCGTGTGAGCAGCCTTCCGTGTGGCGGCGGCGGCCGGTGATGTCACGCCGCCGCCCAGCCGGGGCGTGGAAACTGTGCCAAAGTCAACTGGCCGGATGGGCCGAGTGCCGGTCGGCCGACACGTGCGGACGGGCGGCGCCACACCCGGCAGAACATACTCACACACCGGCACACATCCAGAGCAGTCGGCACACTGGCTGACCGGCGTACCAACGGCGTCCTGTATGCTTCCGGACCCTGAACTCCAGCGATAGCTATTCAAGATGCGACCATACGATATCGAATATTCCCCTAATCTTTCCGATAAATTGATCGCGGTCTCGTCACTGCCTGCGCCTACCGCGGCGTGCCGGGTTTCCTCACGCCCGGTATAATTTTGGCATCTCGCCTTAGGAGCTAGACATCTCGGACCTGACGTTCTCGGAATAGCTGACCGAGCCTCTGTCTGCGGTTTTAGCCAACGCGCGAGCCTCCCAGTCCACACGGCATCTGAATTTCAAAGCCTCGCCCAGCAGTCGTGAACGACTCTGTTGATCGCAGGCTCTAGGATCCGATCCAGCGCACGATTTCAGACCTTTCAAACTTCGCCAGGCATGCGGATCCGGCGATACCGGGCCTCACCGAGGATGTGGATCTTGGCGCCGCCGGCGTGGTCGTTGTCCCGGATCTGCGACGCGGCCTGGATCGCCTTGAGCCGCTCGGTGCGCCGGCTCTCTGGCCCCGTCCACACGTAGATCGTGTCCACAGTGTCCAGGATGAAGCAGTCGCCCTTGTTCATCGAGCCGGCGCTCAGCTCCACCTGCCGCAGAACAGAGGTCACCAGTGCCAACCCACGATGTCGGCGACATGACCACCGATAGCCCGCGGCGTCCAACCTGGCTGTTAATTTTACCTTCATTCGATGGATCGTGCCAGTAATTGCACTGATTGGCCACCTGCGTGCTTCCGATGAAAACATTTTATAGTTCGGAGGGATCGGAAACGCAGTTATTTCTCCACATGCCTTAGACTGGCCAAAGTGACGACACTGG
The DNA here is from genome assembly GCA_034440615.1 of Ashinkailepas kermadecensis. Lineage (NCBI taxonomy): Eukaryota > Metazoa > Arthropoda > Thecostraca > Neolepadidae > Ashinkailepas > Ashinkailepas kermadecensis. The sequence goes on along the minus strand of JAOTOM010002973.1, from coordinate 16,951 downwards.
GGCAAAACTCTGGCTGGATTGTGTAGTTGTCGCAGGGACGCGGCAGTATGCAGTGGCGTTCATGTTCGTGTCGCTAATGCACCTTTAATAGAAATGGACTTCCAAAAAGCAGCACATAGCGTACAATGGGTTCTACACCACAGGTGAAGTCATACGAGAATAATTCCGCTGCAAAAGTGGCTATGCGAGCCATTTCAAACAGCATTCCACGATAATTAATATAAACCTACCTTACTCCGTTTGATAGCAATAAATATGATGGAACACGCGTACAATTGTGCTAGCAACGCCAATCCTGCTGCTCCAGACATCACCTGGCGAGTCTGGTACATTTGGCCAACCAATTCATTCCAGAGTGTCGGGCCTTTCAAAAGCAGCACCATCTGCTCGGAATTAAACAGCCGGGGTGGGGGTGGGGGTGGGGGGGGGGTCGGTACCGACCAGACGAGCCGGGAGGAGCGCGTCATATACCGTTCCACTGTAGTGCGGCGCCTACGGCCTACCGGGCACACGGCCATACCAGTGCGAGATCAATGCGAGCCCGCCCGCCCAGCACCACCATGACTTTCTGACCACTTCGTCCGTCCGCCAACGCCGCTGACCGGTGGCGCGTCAGGCGATCGATGACCCACGACCTCACCGGTGACCTGACCCAAGAGTCGGCCCGTCCGTAGGCACCGCGGACCGGCGGCGCGTCAGACGACTCACGAACCCACCCGCAACTTTGACCCTTTCGTCCGTCCGCCTTCACCGTGGACCTGTAGCGGGTCAGACGACCCACGAGTTCACCGGTGACCTGACCCTCGAGTCAGCCCGTTTGTAGACAGAGGACCGGCGGCGCGTCAGACGACCGGTGACCCACGACCTCACCTGTGATACGCGGACGTTGCGGCGACCCTTGACCTGGAACAGAGCCGGCTCGTAGTCGTCCGGGTCGACGTGCCTGAAGCCGCTGGCCACGCCGCCCTTCAGGTACTGGATGCCTGCTGGACGGCAACGCTCAGCGTTACGTGCCGAGTCGCCTTGGACATCAAGGCGACTCGGCCAGGGTTAGACTTCTGCTCTGGAATCCTAGATTTGGATGAAAGATTTGAAGCATTCCAGACTGGAGACGATCATAGTGTTCATCTCAGACGTCAAAAACTGCTTTTTGTACCCTTCAGTTAGCTTCGGCTAAGTTCAGATACCTCGAGTTTTAGCCTTGAGCTTGAGTCATTTCCAAGCAATTCTGTTAATCTGTTGACAACATAAGAGCGGATAAATTCCCAGAGAGGATAATATCCTGGATGACAAACATTCAGGACAAGTCAGGCTTCCAACCATGACCCATGCACACAAATCAATCGCCACTGTTCCCACGTCACGTGCGCGCCTCGACCCACCCGGCAGAGAAACCGGGCATCAACTTCGCCTCTTTCAACAATCAGCATCGCCTAGCGCGTGTCCGGCTGCCGCGGCCGACAAGCGAGTGTGAAGCGCCTTCTTTGTGCGGTGTCCAGTTTCGAACTGTGGTCGGCACACTCGCTTGCTTTGTTTGCACATAGCACGAGCACATCGGCGTGTGCGGTCCGGCAGCACCAAGGCATCAGTCGGCGTCAGGTCCGGCAGCACCATGGCATCAGTCGGCGTCATGTCCGGCAGCACCATGGCATCAGTCAACGTCAGGTCCGGCAGCACCATGGCATCAGTCAACGTCAGGTCCGGCAGCACCATGGCATCAGTCAACGTCAGGTCCGGCAGCACCATGGCATCAGTCGGCGTCAGGTCCGGCAGCACCATGGCATCAGTCGGCGTCAGGTCCGGCAGCACAATGGCATCAGTCAGCGTCAGGTCCGGAAGCACCATGACATCAGTCAGCGTCAGGTCCGGCACCACCATGGCATCAGTCGGCGTCAGGTCCGGCAGCACCATGGCATCAGTCGGCGTCAGGTCCGGCAGCACCATGGCATCAGTCGGCGTCGCACTTCACACACCCGCCACCTCCATGCGACACCGGACACAGAACACACGAGTACAACGCAGGCGTCACGCAGAGCACGCCGCACGCTCTGCTGTCGGGCCCGTTCCGACTTCGCAAGGCAGGAGTGGCGACCATGGTACCTTACAGATCAGTCTGCTTGTCTCGGCGTCGCCCGCCAGATGTAGAGACGTGATGTGACGCTACGCGAAGTAATGTGACCTTGTAACCTTACGTGACGCCGAGGCGTTACATGATTCTGCCGACCACGTGACGCTGCGAGACGCCACATGACGTGTAATGTCAGTGACGTTGCGTTATGTCACCGACGTTACGTCATGTTACGCGTTCAGGCGTTGCATGACGCTACACGACTAATCTGGGCGGCTTCTTAGTAATCGAAAGGCAAAGTAATCTAACAAAGTAATCGAAAGTTCGACTCCCATCAAGAGTCGAAAGTTCGACTCCCATCACGTTCGCCTTTACAGGACGGGCCAAAAAAAGACAACTCATTATAAAAGATTAATTGCTGCACACGCAGACGAACGAGCGGCCCTTGCCAGTGCCAGGAGGCCCACGGCGCTACGGCGTACCTTTCTTGAAGTAGGAGAGGAAAGTGGCCGACTCGTGACCCTGCACCTCCCGATGCTGTATGGGCTTTCCGCCCAGCGAGTCGTCCAGGTCGACGGCCTTGATAGCGGCAGTGCCCCACTCGTCCTGCAGAAACAGTGGCAGCGCGTGAGTACACTTCACGCTGCCTCAGTCGAGTTCAGAGTACGAGCAACATGTCATGGTGGCAGAGGAGCACTTCTTAGATCGCATGCTATGCACTAACAAAATACGATGAAATCAAACATTGGAGGATTGGTCCACCCAAAAAATTAATAAAACTGGCACAAAATTATTGCTTGTACCACCTTTCTAAAAATGTAGCTACGTGGATAGGAGGCAGTTCATCCATTATGAAATGAGCATTCAACATTTTACTCGTGCCAAACCAGAACCACTTCTTGCCTATTATCGATCATAGACATGCTTGCGATCGATTTAAGACATGCTTTATAAAATACCCAGAGGTCAAGAAAGTCGCCAACTTGCCTACGCTGGTAGGTAGCAAGATTGGCGCTCAATATCTCACTCAAGTAGCAATGTATCCATGACGTATTGAAATAAAAAGAAGTGACCGGTCACGAATGCTTTCCACAAAAACTAGTTTTGTAACGAACAGAAGACATCCAGATTATGAAATATCACTGACTAAAAGGCTGCTACAGTATTGAGCGATACTGCATCACCCCATGGGTTTGCCCATGACATCGGTGGCTGCTTAATTAATACAGTACTATTTTGGTACCGAGTATCCGTTTACGAACCATATTATTCCAAGACCCATCGCTATGTCATTGTATATAGAAGGATGAATCGCCAACGCTTACTTCACCAGGTAACAAGTGCTGGTAACTTTGATTGTGTTATTGGGCGTGATATGCACATAAAAACATGTATTGCGTATGATAACACATTTCTAGGCCTTTAAATATTAAATTAAACTATAATTAGTTGATTTATGGTCATATCAATGAAAAACTAGCAGCAGACACCCCAAAATAACCATAGTGCAGGAACAAATAACGCCAATGCGACCGCCAACGTCTGGGTAACGTGTTACTTGAGTTACAATTATGGAGTAGAGCAGGTGGCGTTGCGAACAAGTGAGGAGCTAAAAAGGTGGCAGCACCGTCGCTCACAAGGAACAATATCATTTAAGCCGGACCCAGGTAGCAAAAGTGCATGTTTTGTTCTCGTAGGTAGCAGTCTAGAAACATTCTTGACCTCTGAAAATACCACCAAAAGCCCAAACCCGAATACACTAGAAGTCGTCGGCAAGAGTCATAAAGTCATAAAGTATTATGACTCAACATACTGTGAAGGGGGCTCGCCCCTCGACCCACGCCCATATCCCTGGTAGCCTGCACACTTGACTATGTCGCCGGGGGAAGAACGTCAAATCGAATTCGAAACCACTACACGGACCCAAAATAAAACTGGACGGTTCTACAGAGGGATGAAGAGCTGTATAGCTTCTGTTGATGATCGGCCACGTCTGATGCTTCAGGCAAACCAGTGAAGTCAACACGAGACACTGGGTGGGCACCCTTGTTATCTTAAGCTTCTCAGAATATAACACATAAAGGCAGACTGACTCATCCCCAAACTGTCCGCTCATGTCAGATCGATCGGATCCAACATTACTGATCCGCACATTTTCTTTCCACGCGTTCGCACGAACAGTCACTGAATAGCGACGCCGACACACCGCCGCGCCTCCGCCAGCAGATGACGTCATGATGACGGCACACGGCGGGTCAGATCGTGGCCGACGGCGAACCGGATCTCGAGAACCGCACCGGGTGACGTCAACAGAGGAACGGTGTGACGTCATAGCAGGTGAGCAGTGCGAAAAATGCAGCCGTGCACAGCAGCACGATACAGACGACCCGCGTCATAGGAGTGAGTCACGGTCAGCTGAGCTTACCACGGATGTGTCGCACGACTGTGTCGGTGCATTGTGGGTAATCCAGCATAAGGTGCCATTAGAAATGCTGGACGAGCGAGGGCAAGCGTTGGAAGCGCGGTGCAGGCATAGTCCAAGGTTAATCTATTCGCCTTCTGTCGCATGGCCACAAGCATTCGAAAAATACATGCAGAGCCACTACCGTAGGATGTAATGTATTCACAAAATTGCTTCACTAAGGGCGCCGATAGAACATTGTCAGCTTTACTGGGAGATGGAAAATAAAGCCTGCGGGTGAACAGGAGCGATTTCGCTGCCGACTGCGCTCGTCGGCCCGCCGGTGAGCGGCTGCGACGGCGACAACGTCCCGACCAGCTGTGCGGGTAGGGAAATGCAGCCGTAACACCTCTGAGCAACGAGGGCCGGGAGCACTTCAGACGAAATACTAACGAAAGCTGTCGAAATACATTTAAAGAACAGACCTGCCACACCACGGTACGAACGAAATAATCACGTACTTTCTATGTTATTGAAACATTTCCGTGGAAATGTTTTCCATGCGTAACAACCACCACAGCGCGTAACAACTTCACATCGCGTGACGACCATCGCAGAGCATGACCATCGCAGAGCATGACCATCGCAGAGCATGACCATCGCAGAGCATGACCATCGCAGAGCATGACCATCGCAGAGCATGACCATCGCAGAGCGCGACAACCGTCACACCGTGACAACCGTCACACCGTGACAACCGTCACACCGCGACAACAGTCACACCGCGACAACCGTCACACCGCGACAACCGTCACACCGCGACAACCGTCACACCGCGACAACAGTCACACCGCGACAACAGTCACACCGCGACAACCGTCACACCGTGACAACAGTCACACCGTGACAACCGTCACACCGCGACAACCGTCACACCGCGACAACCGTCACACCGCGACAACCGTCACACCGCGACAACCGTCACACCGCGACAACCGTCACACCGCGACAACACGTCACACCGCGACAACCGTCACACCGCGACAACCGTCACACCGCGACAACCGTCACACCGCGACAACCGTCACACCGCGACAACCGTCACACCGCGACAACAGTCACACCGCGACAACAGTCACACCGCGACAACAGTCACACCGCGACAACCGTCACACCGCGACAACCGTCACACCGCGACAACCGTCACACCGCGACAACCGTCACACCGCGACAACCGTCACACCGCGACAACCGTCACACCGCGACAACCGTCACACCGCGACAACCGTCACACCGCGACAACCGTCACACCGCGACAACCGTCACACCGCGACAACAGTCACACCGCGACAACAGTCACACCGTGACAACAGTCACACCGCGACAACCGTCACACCGCGACAACAGTCACACCGCGACAACAGTCACACCGCGACAACAGTCACACCGCGACAACCGTCACACCGCGACAACCGTCACACCGCGACAACCGTCACACCGTGACAACAGTCACACCGCGACAACCGTCACACCGTGACAACCGTCACACCGCGACAACAGTCACACCGTGACAACCGTCACACCGCGACAACCGTCACACCGTGACAACAGTCACACCGCGACAACCGTCACACCGCGACAACCGTCACACCGCGACAACAGTCACACCGCGACAACCGTCACACCGTGACAACAGTCACACCGCGACAACAGTCACACCGCGACAACAGTCACACCGCGACAACCGTCACACCGTGACAACCGTCACGGTGTGACGACCATCACAGCCCGTGACAATCGCAGAGCGTGACGACCACACCGTGACGACGCCCCTTCCCAGGGATCACCTCTCGCCGTCCGGCGAGCTGACCGCCCGCGGCCCGTGTACTGCCACCCAGACAGACCCCAGTCCAGTGAATGGCCGGCGAGCTGACCGCCCGCGGCCCGTGTACTGCCACCCAGACAGACCCCAGTCCAGTGAATGGCACGCCTCCGCATCACCGGCTGGCGACCTTGCACAAAATGTCGAGCTGGCCGCCCGCGGCCCGTGCACCAGCGGCCAGACAGGTCCAGCGAACGGACACACCGCCCACCGACTTGTGGCCCTGCACACAGCCGTGCAGCGGGTGTGACGGCGACCACCAGGTCGCAGCCTGTACGGCACCGAACTACGGCAGTGGCACAGCCAGCAGGAAGGTCTGTCCGGGAGCTCTGCGGAGCCAACTGGCAACCTCTGGTAACGCGGCGATGCAGCGTGCACAGACCGCGGCAACACCCGTGCCATGCGGGGTCTCCAACGTGCACAGACCGCGGCAACACCCGTGCCATGCGGGGTCTCCAACGTGCACAGACCGCGGCAACACCCGTGCCATGCGGGGTCTCCAACGTGCACAGACCGCGGCAACACCCGTGCCATGCGGGGTCTCCAACGTGCACAGACCGCGGCAACACCCGTGCCATGCGGGGTCTCCAACGTGCACAGACCGCGGCAACACCCGTGCCATGCGGGGTCTCCAACGTGCACAGACCGCGGCAACACCCGTGCCATGCGGGGTCTCCAACGTGCACAGACCGCGGCAACACCCGTGCCATGCGGGGTCTCCAACGTGCACAGACCGCGGCAACACCCGTGCCATGCGGGGTCTCCAACGTCCCGGCTGCGGAGCGGGAGGGGGAGGGGGAGGGGCGGCTAGCTTGACTGGTGGTCTTGGTCACGAATGGCCGTCCCCAGTCAAAATTCCTTCGTAGAGGCCCCGTTGTCATGTGCGGGTCAAACGCGGCAGATGTCGCGGGAGAATTGGAAAGACCCGGAGCCAGATGTTAAATGTGAGTGGCACAGGCAATACGTAAAGACGAAAACTGAATGCTGCGGACGCCGACGACTGCGAATTGTGCCGGCTCACTGTGATCTGGTTATTTTTGTTCGTTTAGGTCTTCTTTGTATGTTCATTTTGAACAAAGTCAGTGGCTTACCGATACTAATAGCGAGGGACCCGATATCGAGGAAGTTCGAATTTATTTGTCAGGTTGCGATTTCACTGCTAATTTGCCGCAGTTTGGCTTAGACCGCCCCACATTCAGCTTTGATATGCTTCGCAACATCACGCTATCTGGGGTTGTTTTCCACCCGGAAGAAACAGAAAAACAATATAAGACTACGAGAAAAAAGGACAGCGAGTATAGAAACTAAACATCCGTTCACTTACCACAACTCAAAACCATTGTTTGCACTCCAAACAAGTCACCTAGTGATCAGTCTCAAACAGATGCGCCTGCAAATGTCAAAATACCAACAACCGAACAGGCGAACACCAACACACAAGTTACCAAACATTTGTTAACCGCCACATGACCATCGGTTATATCCCAGTACCCCACTCGCCCTGAACAAGCATCGATCAAACACGCGCCAAATCCAATCGGCAACGATTCCACCCAAACAAAACGGAACTGTCCGACCATGCCGTGCTGGCGAGTCACGCGACACGATCTAGCGGTGACCTTCACTTAAACCAGTTCCCGTCCGGGTCACACGACACGACCTAGCAGTGACCTTCGATGGGACCAGCTCCCAGCGAGTCGCACGACGCTGCCTGCTCGGAACATTCATTGGAGCCAGCCCTTTCGTTTGGTCACCTGATTGAAATCTTGCAGCGGGTGACCTTCACTGAAATCAGTTGAGTTAGCGAGTCACCAGCCCAGTGGTTATGAAGACATCGATGACCCACCAACGCCGAGGCTGCCGATTTAAAACATTTGAGGGGTTCATCAGCGTTGTTCGTAGGATGCCATGCTAAAACCTGCGATTATTGGTAGCACATGACCGAACATTGCCCCCCCCCCCCCCCCCTGAGCCCTCAAAAGAGGCAAGACTTCACCTGTGATGAGCGGATCGGTCGCATCACGTGCGCCGACCTTGACCTTCAGCGGGGCCAGGGACCGACACAGGATGTACGACGGTGGTGCATGACACGGGCCGCGGCGGAACCCACGCCGGCCACCAGCACAAAGGGGCGAGCGGCACGACACCGCTATGGCTGGAGTTCGGACCAACAGGGCTCCCGACGGAGTGATCACTTCAGCGGACCGTATACATGTTCTATGAAGTGCTTGCAATCCTCGCATGAATTTCGAAACAGACTGCCAGGCGCTGGGCGACGTGCAAATGATACGATCACGCCCGGCAGAGGAATGGCATGTCTGCACGCCCCGGAAGCTCGATAACAGTAGCCTATGCAAAGCTTCCAGATGCCTTTTTCGTCGGAGAATTTCCGTATTTTGAAGAAGATTGCATCACCCACAAGGATAGTTTGAAAAGCACCAGGTAGCTGGACACCAGCCACCAATATGCACCATAAAATTAGCGAGTTTTACCCTTCTTTGAGTAATTAGCATGGACATTGGTGTGACTCAGTTATTTGGGCTTAGGGCACATCGACCATGTTGATCACATAGCGCCCATTTGGTGTGACTCAGCATAAACAAGAAACAGCAGACAGCATATACCGGCATAAGGCGACTGGGGGGAGGGGGTGAGCAAGCAATGAACGTTCTAAAAGCAAAGTGCAATAGAATCTCTTTGTACACCAGCCATAGGTGCATTGTCGTATGATAATGCTGTATGCTTTTCTCAATGAAAAGATCAAATAGAGCAAATGGGGACATGAAATTCTGCATTACACCCTGAATCACTGCTGAAAGGTGCCAGAGAGCGAAAGCGTGCGCACATCTGAACAAAGACTAAATATTTTCCGAATAATATTTGAATAAAAGGAGCCGAGCGTCAGAATTAAAGGAGCACATCTGCGAATAAATCTGAAACGAATAAATAAGTACGAGCGAATAAATCTGAAAGCAGAGCAAATAGATTAGTTATTACGGTTAAAAAACGTGATCGTCCGGCAGGGACGGAGAGCTCGGATGTCCTTTTACACCGTGCACACTGTAGTAGACTCGCTCAAACTTCGCCCTTGGTCGTAACATTGGTCGTGACCATCCCTCAGACACTAAAAGGTCCGCGAGAAGTAGGCAAATGACTCGTTCCGTATGGCACTGGGAAGAGTCTATTCGAAACTGGAAACTCGGGCATAGTCCCACTCGGAAACCATCCGCGTCCGTACACCATTGCCACTTGTGCACAGTCTCCGCCCACACCTCAGCCGCACCCCATCCCCAGCCGAGTCAGACAGACTGACCGGCAGCTGCCGCCGCATGACGTGGCGTCTCGCCCATGCGTGGGAAGCGGAACAATTCCGCGAAACGGCGGCGGTGTCGCGCTGGCACGGCTTCGGCGACTGCGTGGCCAAAACCCGGCGCACATGCCTCGCGCACAACCGTACAGCCAGGGCCCGTGTCAACCGTGCAGCCAGGGCCCGCGCAAACCGTGCAGCCAGTGCCCGTATCAACCGTACAGCCAGGGCCCGTGTCAACCGCGCAGCCAGGGCCCGTGTCAACCGTACAGCCAGGGCCCGTATCAACCGTACAGCCAGGGCCCGTGCAAACCGTACAGCCAGGGCCCGTGTCAACCGTACAACCAGGGCCCTTGTCAACCGTATAGCCAGGGCCCGTGTCAACCGTACAGCCAGGGCCCGTGTCAACCGTACAGCCAGGGCCCGTGCAAACCGTACAGCCAGGGCCCGTATCAACCGTACAGCCAGGGCCCGTGTCAACCGTACAGCCAGGGCCCGTGTCAACCGTACAGCCAGGGCCCGTGTCAACCGTACAGCCAGGGCCCGTGCCAACCGTACAGCCAGGGCCCGTGTCAACCGTACAGCCAGGGCCCGTGCCAACCGTACAGCCAGGGCCCGTGTCAACCGTACAGCCAGGGCCCGTGCAAACCGTACAGCCAGGGCCCGTGTCAACCGTACAGCCAGGGCCCGTGCCAACCGTACAGCCAGGGCCCGTGTCAACCGTACAGCCAGGGCCCGTGCAAACCGTACAGCCAGGGCCCGTGTCAACCAGGCCGGCCAACCGTGCAGCCAGGGCCCGTGCCAAACCGTGCAGCCAGGGCCCGTGCCAACCGTGCAGCCAGGGCCCGTGCCAACCGTGCAGCCAGGGTCCGTGCCAACCGTACAGCCAGGGCCCGTGCCAACCGTACAGCCAGGGCCCGTGCCAACCGTACAGCCAGGGCCCGTGCCAACCGTGCAGCCAGGGCCCGTGCAAACCGTGCAGCCAGTGCCCGTATCGGGAGCCAGCGAATATTGTGCGTCCACTATTTCATTTGTACACACGCAATGTTCTGCGCGGTTGTATCGTATGCCGGCCTGCACGATACCGATCTACATCCCACCACATTCCGCTGGGCGAAATGGCCTAATCACGTAACCATCCCCGCCGTGTTTCTGGTGCACCCAACTGCACCCGGCTCTACCTCGCCACACCAAGCTCCCCAGACTCCACCCCGTCCCCTCACGACCGTTCAGACACCTCACGGTGTCGGCACCCGGACCATTTCCGGCCCGGCCCGCAGCGCCTCGCGGAAACGAGACGACCTCAAAATAGCATAGTGCACGGCGCGGTCGCGGCGGTCCGGAAATGTGCCGCTGCAAACACGCGCACCACTGCAACTCGGTGGCCCGCGCACCACTGCAACCCGGTGACCCGCGCACCACTGCAACCCGGTGACCCGCGCACCACTGCGAGCACGCTGTGGCCAGTTAGTTATTAGGGCTTTAGGGCGCATCGACTTCATTGGTCCGCTGTGGGCCAGTCGACCTTTGTCGGCGTGCACCAGTCAGCGACTACAGATACGATCAGGAGGCACAGCCGCACCCGCCGAGACGTGCTACGGATGCAGACACAGCCGTACCCGCGGAGGCGTGCTGCATCCGACATGCTAGAACGGCTCTCGGTTCTCAAGCACATGTAGGATATTTTTGTCTGTGCGAGTGATGCGTTATTAATGTCCAATTATGAGCATACCGTGATGCTCAGATGGCAGATTTTTAGGTGTTCGTGACTACTCGCTTCAGACGGCCGACTTCAGAACGATCGAGACGACTGCCGCACCCTCCAAAGGAGTTTAATCTAGGATCAGCCGTGTCGACTGGTTCAGCATCTATCTCCATCTTATCACATGTGCGTGAAGCAACCGCTTATAAGCGACTCCAATAACATCGAAGCTGCTCTTTACCCAAAATCCATAGACGTTAACAAGTCCCGTGCCTGTCATGTTGCCATGTCCCGTGCCTGTCATGTTGCCATGTCCCGTGCCTGTCATGTTGCCATGTCCCGTGCCTGTCATGTTGCCATGTCCCGTGTCAAACAGCGTCGGCAGACGTCGGCCTCCGCATGGCACCCTGCGTCGGCACCCAGCTCATGGTATGCACGCGGAACACCTCACGTCTAGACTTCAGTTTTGATGCTCACACCAACCATGTCACCAAACAGGTCGGCGGTCGTCTAAAATCCGTTTCAGCAGCAACTATGTTTGTGTAGTGTCATCGGCTCTATGGCAGGCGAGGCGCAGCAGGCACTGACGGACCGTTTCCCCACGTCAGCCTCTGTTGGCAGCGTGCGCTGCGAGGGCGCTACGTGTGTATGCGTGCGTATGCCCCAGGCCAATGTCTACTGCCGGGCGGCTGGCTGCTTACCTGAGACGACTCTGTACCCAGCCAGAAGTGGACGTCGTGAAGCAGCTGGTCACGCTGCAGCTTTGTCTGGAATACAGAACGGCAATGACCAACACGAAGGAAAGAACAGCATCGACGACTTAGCGCACCGGCATCGTGACAAAATAGTGGACGGACGGGAGAGAGGATTATCGGGTTAGGTAAAATTCAAAACTATGCCACAAAGTGATCTTCCACCTGCCCGTTCACTCTGCAGCACTGCCAAGCTTTTCGCAAGGAAATCCTTGTGGCTAAATGCTTTAGTTTCCTCTTGAATTAATTGGCAACAGACCCAGTGCCAGTACTTTTGCACGATAAGATGAGGGACGACGAGGAAGCTCATATTACCGGCAAGACGGACAATTCATGAAACATAGCTTGCAACATTGGAATACTGGTGAGAATTGACCAACATTTGACAACACGCGGGAGGAAAATAGGATGGTGTTAAAATTAAGATAGACCGAAAAGCACATGGCATGAGAATGAAACACAAAAGGATAGACAAGAACATGCAATATTAGAAACGCACACCACTTGCAATGTCAGAAACTACTGGAACATTAAGTAAATGTTTATGCGTTTCCTGGGTTCTGTTATAATTCAAATTTTCTGTGATAAATGAGTCAGAATTTCATACCTCGGAAATCGAATTGTTTAGTTGCCAGAGCTCTCGCTTCCATCCGAGCCAGGTGGAAGCGAGAGCTATCCTCTAACACAGTCAAGTCTCCAAATACGGGCAATGTGACTGGCTCAGGGCTCACTGGCTCGGGGAGGGGCCGAATCAGACGACAATCAGAGCTGGAAACACTGCTCACCCTCCCACAGTCGGAAATCTGAGCAGTATAATCTGCAGGGAGCAGCAGGAGCGACTGGTGCCACACTAAAAACATCCGTTCGGCTGTGCCGGAAAGCATTATTACCGCCTACGCAAGAGAGATGTCCAGGCTTCCGGTACACTACACAATTACAATCGGGCGCAATATTACACGACAGCACAAGATATTGCTGTGTACATGCAATGCAGTGTCATTGCAAGCATTATTCATTGTGCATCACTTTATGAACGGGTTGTGAGACGCTGACATAAGGCGCTAAAAGGCGCTAAAAGTGCACCACTGCAGATCCGAGCAAACTTCCTGACAGTAAGCGTGCGTGCAGCTTCATGTTCAGAGTTTCTGTTTCAAGTCGCAGGGTTCTCCCACACTTCACACGTGGTGGTGTGGAGTGTGAGCCGCGGAGTGCGAGCGTACTCTGTCGCCCTTGAAACGCTGAAGCGCACCGCGTGAATGAGCCGTCTGCAGTGCAGTGCAGTGGAGTGCAGTGCGCGCCAGCCGGCCAGGGCTCGGCCGACAGTGGCGGCACTTCACGAGACGCCGGATGTGTGGCGCAGGATGTGCCGCTGCCGCACTGGACGTCGCCGAGCCGGCCCGGGACGAGTGCGCTATCGCAGTGTCCGGAACACAGAACTGCGCCCGGGGCGCATCCACCAACTGATCGGTGCCGCAGGATCCCGCGGTGGGCGGCGGGCGTGCTCCAGCGATACTCTGCGGAGACGTGCCGGGCGGCGGGCGTGCTCCAGCGATACTCGGCGGAGACGTGCCGGGCGGCGGGCGTGCTCCAGCGATACTCGGCGGAGACGTGCCGGGCGGCGGGCGGGCTGCAGCGATACTCGGCGGAGACGTGCCGGGCGGCGCGCGTGCTGCAGCGATACTCGGCGGAGACGTGCCGGGCGGCGGGCGTGCTGCAGCGATACTCGGCGGAGACGTGCCGGGCGGCGGGCGTGCTGCAGCGATACTCGGCGGAGACGTGCCGGGCGGCGGGCGTGCTGCAGCGATACTCGGCGGGCGGACTGCAGCGATACTCGGCGGAGACGTGCTGGGCGGCGGGCGTGCTGCAGCGATACACGGCGGAGACGTGCCCGGCGGCGGGCGTGCTGCAGCGATACTCGGCGGAGACGTGCCCGGCGGCGGGCGTGCTGCAGCGATACTCGGCGGAGACGTGCCGGGCGGCGGGCGTGCTGCAGCGATACTCGGCGGAGACGTGCCGGGCGGCGGGCGGGCTGCAGCGATACTCGGCGGAGACGTGCCGGGCGGCGGGCGTGCTGCAGCGATACTCGGCGGAGACGTGCCGGGCGGCGGGCGTGCTGCAGCGATACTCGGCGGAGACGTGCCGGGCGGCGGGTGGGCTGCAGCGATACTCGGCGGAGACGTGTCGGGCGGCGGGCGTGCTGCAGCGATACTCGGCGGAGACGTGCCGGGCGGCGGGTGGGCTGCAGCGATACTCGGCGGAGACGTGTCGGGCGGCGGGCGGAGCGGTTCTGGTCAACTCCACTTCGCGGCAGCCGCTCAGATTCAGTCAGAACGACACGAGTCGACGAAAACGAGTCGAGGAAACGCGGCGATGAAAAGTAGGCAACAAAGGATTCGGTTCGGCTTAGTGTAAAGAAACCAGGACCTCCAACCCAGACAAAGTCATTCGAGCTTCGAAGGAGCAACGGTGAGCCGAGCTTCGAAGGAGCAACAGTCAGCCGAGCTTCGAAGGAGCAAGGTCTGGACCCTCATTTATTCGCATGGTTTCTGCCAGCAATCGCCCATCTTTGTGGACGACTAAAAAGCTGTCCGGTGCCACGAACATTTTCCCCTCAAACAACCGCCGGAGCCCGAACATTGAGGAAAGTGGAAAGGTGGACAGGAAAACGCCGAGGTGGCCAGTCAGAAATGCTGTGCTGTACAGCCGAAGAATTGATCCGGTTTTGGAGAGTTGAGCGATTGGCATCGCATAAGGTGGGAATAATCAAGTATCAAAGCTTTACGACTGGCTAATAATCAACAGATAATTAACACAAGGTACACGGCTGCACGCTACTACACGTCGCCGCACTTTACCAAATGTGTGACGCTTGATAGGCCTTAAATTCCAGACAGCAAAAAAAACTATCAACGATCCCAGATATATTTACACGCAAATACATGAACGTAGAAATAAGTCGCTGGAACATAATGCAAGGCTAGACATTCCAAACTCATGTTTGTACAAACAAAGTCTTCCCCCATGTCAGCCGCCTATGAATACAACTTCCATGCAAAACACCACATCCTAACCAAGTCATCTCTCCGCTTACCTTGAGAACAATGTAGCAGTCTCCCTCATAGAACTTCCCATATTGAGACTCGTCGTAAGGCTTTACTTCGAAGTTCTGAGGGAGAAAACAACGCGTTAACCACACTGGTTGACGCGTGCAGTGATTTTAGTGCAGCAGAACGTCTTGGTAGCACGGCACAAATGGGACGAACAGTACAAGCGATTTCTCGTACCTCGGCCCGACAACAGTCTGACCGTGGCGTTCACGCAGTTCCTTCTGTCGCACCTGATGTTCCGTTATTTCGCGTGCCTCCACTGGCCGTCTGCGACACAGGATCGCCGCTCATGTTTCGGCTGATGTCTGAGCACCGTCGAGTGGGGGTAATCATTGAAAGACCAGATTCCATTATAAAGCTAAATGCTCTTGGGTGAAGCCGTTGCCAGTGGCCATTTGTGGTTGCACAAGTGCCGACTCCTGTACAGCACTCTGCTCTCCCTCCCCCGTCGCCCAACAGAGCGGCAGGGGCCTCATTCTCGGCGCTTCCTCATTCTCCGTCTTTCAGATTGTTTTGCGCCGTTTACAGTGAACCAGTACGAGGCCCCAAGAGACCAGAGCCGGCTAAGCTTAACAGAGGACATGGACTGTGACTCGCGTGTGACCGAGGGTTCCTCAACCGGAGCCCACCTCATGGAGGTGTTGAGTAGGTATTCCTTGATGCAGTGCATAGTCAAGCCAACCTACCCACTTCCTGGTTTAATTGTGGACATCATTCCAGCAAATCATGCCTGCATTCGAGCGGAGGTGCGAATGTGCAGTTGTGACCGACACCAATTCACTCGTGCGATATTTCGCGTTAGGAGACACCGTCCAGCTGCCATTATTTTGCATATCGAAAGGTAAAAGAGCATCGACGACCTGAGGCGTCCGCGGCGCGAGGTGTATGGCAAGTGCTGTCCGCGGTGTGAGGTGTATGACAAGTGCTGTCCGCGGCGCGAGGTGTATGGCAAGTGTTGTCCGCGGTGAGAGGTGTATGGCAAGTGCTGTCCGCGGCGCGAGGTGTATGGCAAGTGCTGTCCGCGGTGAGAGGTGTATGGCAAGTGCTGTCCGCGGTGAGAGGTGTATGGCAAGTGCTGTCCGCGGTGAGAGGTGTATGGCAAATGCTGTCCGCGGCGCGGGTGTATGGCAAGTGTTGTCCGCGGTGAGAGTGTATGGCAAGTGCTGTCCGCGGCGCGAGGTGTATGGCAAGTGCTGTCCGCGGTGTGAGGTGTATGGCAAGTGCTGTCCGCGGCGCGAGGTGTATGGCAAGTGCTGTCCGCGGTGTGAGGTGTATGACAAGTGCTGTCCGCGGCGCGAGGTGTATGGCAAGTGTTGTCCGCGGTGAGAGGTGTATGGCAAGTGCTGTCCGCGGTGTGAGGTGTATGGCAAGTGCTGTCCGCGGTGTGAGGTGTATGGCAAGTGCTGTCCGCGGTGTGAGGTGTATGGCAAGTGCTGTCCGCGGTGTGAGGTGTATGGCAAATGCTGTCCCCGGCGAGGTGCATGGCAAGTGCTGTCCGCGGTGAGGTGTATGGCAAGTGCTGTCCGCGGTGAGAGGTGTATGGCAAGTGCTGTCCGCGCCGCGAGGTGTATGGCAAGTGCTGTCCGCGCCGCGAGGTGTATGGCAAGTGTGTATGGCAAGTGCTGGCTGCGGTGAGAGGTGTATGGCAAGTGCTGTCCGCGGTGAGAGGTGTATGGCAAGTGCTGTCCGCGGTGTGAGGTGTATGGCAAGTGCTGTCCGCGGCGCAGGTGTA